>JAJOOR010035893.1:0-13211 GCA_036250505.1 Solanum acaule | reverse complement strand
CCCCGGGCCTCTCTTTCTAGCTGGGCTGGGAGTGTGCTGCTGGCTGGGTGTCCCCGGGTCGCTCTTTCTAGCTGGGCTGGGAGCTGACTGCATGGTAGGACGACTCGCGATATCTACCTCACTCACGAGTCACTCTTTCTAGCTGGGCTGGGAGTGCATTGCTGGCTGGGTGGAGTCTGATGGATTATCTTAGTTACTTTGGGCTAGGAGCCCGGGTTTCTTCTTTCTCAGTAGACTTGGCTTTTCTGTGTACCTGTCGAGCTTATGGGGGTCCGTTCAGGTTTTATTTGAACTTGCACACGAGTGTACCTTCTGGGCTTATGGGGGTCCAGTTAGGTTTAGTTTAGTTGTACTTAGTTCATTTCTGGTATGCTCGTGCGCTTTCTTTTCGTATCCGTTTTGACCTCTCTGTGTTTAGATTCTATCCTTGCATATTGTTTTTACCCTTTTTGCTCAGTCGGCCTATGATGCCTATTGAGTACCTGTTGTGTTGGTACTCATGCTACGCTCTACATCTATTTCGTGATGCAGGTCCCAGTACCAGTTATCAGTGGTGAGTAGTTCCAACCTTCTTTTGCAGTTGTGATTCGGAGACGAGGGCGAGCACTTGGCGTTTTGGGTTAGTTTTGTCTCCTTCTTTTATTTTAACTAGTCTTGTTGCCTTTGAGACACGCTCTATTGTGGCCCACTTTTGGGACTTGTATTCTTTATTAGATAGTTCTGTACTAGTGACTTCCAAGTTCTGGGAGGGATTTCTGTATATATTTATTTTGGGTTGCTTCCACCTTATATTCTGGTTTAGATTATTATTTTTGCTAGTTTCTGCCCTTTTGCTCATTGCTTGATGTTCTGGGTTATGGGTTGACTTACCTACTGGTAGGGTATAGTAGGTACCATCATGACTCGAGAAATAGGGTCGTGACAATATATTAATTGTGTGTTCAGTAATAGTGAAGTCATCCATTTTTATCTTTTCTTCCCATTTTCATTTTTTGCTTATGCATCTATATATATATGATCCTTAATATCATATTCATGTTTGGTAATCTTATTAATGTTGATGCATTTTTCAACTTCTTCTGTATGCTTTGCTTTTAATTGATATTGGTGTTTATTTTTTGTGTTGTACTTGGATATTCAAAGCTTACGTGCTCATAAAGATTAATATTACATCTGAGGAACTCCACTTTTATGATTTCGATTCAGTAGTCGAAGCAAATGCTAAAAATAATTCCGAGGAATATTAAGCTGGTATCTAATAGATGCAAATAATGAAGACAGAGTAAAAGAACAAAAAACAAGACAACATTACTTATTACTAGACAAGTTGGGTCTTCCAAAATTCTTTCGCCTTCTATTTTTGTGCGGAATGATGCCTTCAAGAAACCATTTTCGCTTTACCAGCTTTAAACATGATGCTGCACATGACAGTTCCAACAACTAATCCACAACTGTAGCCTATGACCACTGATTCCCACGTAAATCCACTAGCAAAATATGACTCATCATCTTCTTCTTCGGACTCCAATGGTTGAGGAACATGTGATGGATCACTCGTCCCACATTTCTTTGATAAAGGAGGACCACATAAATCAAGGTTGCCACCATACGAGTCATTTGAAAATGTGTTGAATTGTGAACCTTGAGGAATCGGTCCGACTAGAACATTCTGAGATAGGTTTAAGATTGCCAGGAATTTTAATCTAGTCAGTTCCCTTGGAATCTTTCCAGTGAACCAATTCCATGAAAGATCTCACACTTGAAGCACATTCATTTGTCCCAGTTCCGTTGGAATATCTCCTCTGAGATCATTATGGGATAAATTGAGTAGCCAAAGTGAGCTAAGATCTTTCATCGCTTTGGGAATTATGCCATCAAAATGGTTGCTTGAGAGATTTATAACTGTCATGATTCTTTCTAGATCAATATCCTGGCCTTTGATCACTAACTTCACTGAATCTATATACCTTACGTTCACGTCAACATTTGTTCGTGCCATCTAATTTGATCATTGCTCTGAAGTTTTTAAAACCTTGTGGAAGCAATGAACCATTGAATTTGTTACGAGAAACATCAAGGATACGCAACATGGTAGTCTGACAGGCATTTATAGGTCCATGGAACTTGTTTAATTTGACTTCAATTTAAGGACCTGCAACTGTTGAAGAGTTCCTAACCAAGTTGGAAGTGTACCATTTATAGTGTTATTTCCTACATCAAAGATTTCTAAGTAATTACAGTAGAGCAACGACAGGTCCTTCAAATTGATTACTAATGGTCCTCAAATATGAATTGGTTTGACTACATAACGGTGGAAGGCTCCTACTGAAACCAGCAAAGTAAAGGAGGCGAACAGCTAAAGAAATCAATTATGTCGTCCAAATATTCAACTATCCCATTACCTATATGAAAGTCATGTCATAAGACTGAGCAAATTTCATCCCCTCTGATTCTCCCATTCAACAAGCTATGAACAAGCCGCTAAACGAAAAAGAATAGAAATGTTACAGGAGAATTCATCGAGCAATATTGACGTGTCTCAAGCTTCCAAGAGCAAGAATCTTGGTAATAGTGAAGCTAAAATCTCTGCGCAAAGCAGACGTTTCCAGTTTGCCTCTTTTACTTTTGCTAAATAGAGAGATCGAGTGGGGCGGGTTAAGCTTAGCACCTAATATAGTTTTAAATTAGATGAGTGTTTTTTAATCCTGGCCCTCTAAGTGTTACTTTGTTTGTTATAAGGGTATATATGTGTTAAAGTAGGGAAAAAGGAAAAATATTCCCTTGAACTATCGTAAATAATATACATATACCCTCCATCATACTTTTGGGACATTGGTGCGCATGTCGTCCAAAACTAGAACATATTTGCCGAAGACTAAATAGGGACACATGACGCAATCCTATGGAGGGACCCAATTTGACCGATTATTTAAACCCAAAATTTTAAAAACCACCCATATCTACCCATCGATCCGGTTAACCAACCCATTACTCACACTTAAACTAACCTATCCAAAAACCTGAAAAAATCCAAATTTCTCACAACTCAATCGTTCATCTCACAGACCAAAAACCCAAGTAAAATACGCCTCTGCTTAAGTCATATGTGACCCCTTAAAGTTGTCCGCATGATTCACTTAGACACCTCAACTAGGGCTAGTACGTATTGAACACTTTTATCTATCCAAAACTTGTTCATATTACACCTTTTTCGATAATCAGTAAAAAAAGTAAAGTGTGTGTGATACACTTGCTATGATAGGACAAAAATGACTAATTAAAAGAAACATGTGTCACTGACCCCAATGACTATAGAATTTATTTATTTTAGGTTAAAAAGAATGAAAATTATTTCAAATAAATTTTCTATCTATGTTTTAATAAAAATATAAATGAAATGACAACACAATTTACTCAACCCCACCCTAGCCAACCCCCTTTCTTCTTCATCTTCTTCCGAGAATTTTTATTTTTTATCAAACTACAAAATCCAATTTCGTAGCAAATTGCTTGCAGGTTCAAATTTTTTTTTAAAATAGTTTATATTCTTAATACTTGAGAGAGAAAGGTATTCAAAGAGACTGATACAATAGTAATGAAGGAAGAGAGTTTGTCAATGGTTACTCATCCCGAAATCGACTGCAAAGAAAAATCGAGAGGACCCAAATTAATTTTATTGAAAATTATTTTCATTCCTAATACGTGATAGGTAATAGTTCTAGCTAAGGTGTGTAAGTGAAATATGTGGACAACTTTAAGAGGTCGTGGATGACTTAAACCTAAAATAAAATATGACAGTTGTATATGTTTTTGTATATATACAGGATGTAGTTGTAACATCTCGCAAATTGAAATAACTAGGAAGGAGTTAAGAATTGGAAATAGTCATTTTTGGAAAGAATGAAAATACAGAAATTTTGTTAAATTAGGATAAGTTGAGTTTTTTGGTCAACTTCAAACGGCCATAACTCCTAGCTCAATATGAGTTAGGTGTACTTCCAGATATGGTAGAAAATCTCTTGAAATAATATTTCCAACGCCGCCGAGTTTGCGTGATTCCGAGTTTGTATGAGTGAGATATGTCGTTTGGAAGTTGGGTTGTTTGAATAAGAAAAGTCTAATCCGGATTTTGGAAGGATATTTTAGTCTTTTCCTTACCCAATTGTTTTAATTCATTTTTAGGAGTTTAATTGGGGTAAAATCAGATTTTAGTCAGTTTAGAAAAGTTGAAGTTTCACTCTAGGGCTTGGAGAAAAAGAGAAAAGAGGAGAAAAGAGAAGAAAGTTAAAGATTCGTCGATTTCTTGGAGATTTGCGTGTGGTTTTCGTCAAGGGGTGATCCCTACGAGGTATGTGAGATCACATAGTGTTGGGTTAGTTCACCCACGCGCAAATCATGATTCAATTCAGCGAAGTATGTTAGATTTGAAAGTAAATCCTTTGAGTTCTTGATGAAATTCGTTTGAATTCTTATAGGTTGTGTTGTTGAAGTTTCTTGAGATTTAGTTCATGTTCTGGGTGTAATTTCGAGTTGAATCTATTATATATTGAGGGTATAAATGATTCTAAGTGTTTGGGGAAAGAACTAAGTGAAATTAGAGGGTTTAGAGATGAAAAACGAAGAAGAAAAGTCGAGGAACACCTGGGGAGGGTCTTGGGGCGTCGCGTCTCTCAAAGCCCCAAAGAGGGACTCTGAACTTTGACCTATGGGGCGCCGCGCCAGCCAGAGGGCCCCAAGTCAGTTTCTGAACTATAAGGGTTGGCGCCCCACGCCTCTCAGAGCGCCAGGGATGCCAGTTCTTCCCATTTCTTTCCCAACTTTCCGTACTAGTTCCTTAGCAATGTACCTATGTTTTATAGTTGATTCCAACACTCTTAGGTACATATAAACATCATGAAATCATCCATAAACATGAGATCATGAACCTTGGTAAAGAGTAAAGAGTAAAGATTGAAGTTCATCTCTTCAAAGAAGTATATGGGGACTACGTATTCCCAAAGAGTTTAAAATGTTTTCACATTTGAGCAAGAAAGGGAACATCGATTCCAAGAGAGCTTTTAAGCTAAGTTTTGAGTAATTATCTCAAACCAAAGAAAGAAGTTTGTTTTAAAACATATGAACTAAGTTGGGAGTAGTATTGAGCACCGATATGGGGATGCGAGTTCATATTAACTATAAACCATGTAGCCATCATGGGTAGTAAAGGATCATACTTTTTAGATGAATCATTAAGTGCTTTTTAGCATAGACTAATGGATCCACTTAGTTAAGGCGTTCTATATGACGGTAAAGTGTAGGACAGTTCTGGCAGCGTGGGAAAGACATTGTATCACCACTTAGGCTCATAGTGGTGGTTGTCAGTTAGAGAAACTCCCACAGAAACTATATTACTTTATTATATGAGTAAAGTTAAGTTTGTTATTGCATTTTCTTTAACGAACTAAGTTGTTTCCAGTGTTTTACAAGATTTTCATATATTGCATGTGTTTTATTGCTTAATTTTGAGTTAAGTTATTCATGAGTTGAGAAGAGCCAAGGTAAGTGTATTTTTTTCAGATTCTTTTCAAGCATATGTTATGTTTAGCATTCCAACTCGCATACTCGTACATTCAATGTACTGATGCCAGTTGGCCTGCATCGTCTTATGATGCAGACACAAGTAACCAGGATGAGCATCCAGCGCCTTGTTGATCCAGTTGAGCACTCGGAGTCAGTTGGTGAGCCTCCTTGCATTCCAGAGGACTCCTTTTACTTTGCTTTCAGTATTTAATTGTTAGGATGATCGGGGGTCTTATCCCGACATCCCTCTTTGTTTTAGAGGCTTCATAGACAGTCAGACAGATAGTTATAGTTTATTAGTCTTATTCATTTCAGTTGTATACGTTTAAGACTTGAGTTGTCATTTTGGCTAAGTTATTATTTCTTAAGTTATTGCATGAGTCATTGGCAACATGAAACCACTTTTGAAAATATCATTCTACAAAAGAATTATAGTGCTTCAATTCCATTTGACAATTTGTACACAAGGTCAAAGTTCATTCCATAGAGGCACAAAATCACAAACTCTAAGTCACTGGTATTTTTCCTCTATCACAAAAATACTAACAATAAAGACAAAAAAAAATTGTACAATATGTTTCTATATAACAGTGAAGTTTATAGAAAATCAAAAGTACAACATTGACTTATTATGTGAAGTTTTCATATTCTTCAAATCAATTGCATAGTCTAATTTATCCAGAGTAGAAAACTACAAAAGTTTTTAGTCTAAAAAAATCATACACAATCAAATTTCACATGGAGTACAAAACTACAAAAGTTTTTTTCAGTCTCCAAACAGAATTGAACATATTCATAGATTATCACATAGATATGTTTTTCTTTTCAAATAGCCTTCCAACTATAACATTTTGACATAATATTTTATCAAACAAAAATGTGCATCTCTCATTCTACAAACTAAAGAATTTTAAAGGCAACAATTTTTGCCAAGGAAAATTCATTCAAAAAACCATATGGTTTGCAGATCTTTTTCCAAAGACATAAATGATAAATATCAAAATTGTTAACTTTTAGAAACTATTTTCCTCCTTAGATAAATAATAAGAAGGTTACCTGGTGTAATCTTTAACCGAAATACCAACAATTTTTCTAGTACATTCCCACTTCGACCTTGCTAAACAAAGCACCGAATTCTGGAGAAGTAATGCATTAATCTTCTACTTCCATGATCTGTTTAATGCAAGAAATACCAAGAGTATAATAATTTCCTTAAGTTCGAAAAAAATATTGTTGTTCATCTTGTATTCCTAAGATACTTAGAACAAAACTTTGAAGAACTTGGTAAGAAACAACAAAGTTTAAAGAGCATTTTCAAACTAGAAAATTAAAACTAGTAGAGAAAATAGAATCAGAAATAGATTAAAAACAATATAAAAATATTTTTCTCAAAGAAATAAAATCAAGCCCACTGAATGCACAGTTTCCCTTAAGCAAATTATTCCCCTCAAGTACCCGAGGTTAATGGAATATATCCTCCCAGGATAGAACGATCTTACTCACCCAGGAAAGGTCACAAACCTTTGGAAAAGTCACATTCTTTCGGAAAGATCACAACCTTTCATAAAAGTCACAATTTTTCATAAAAGTCACAACTTTTCATAAAAGTCGCACTTTTCATATAAAAGTCACAACTCTTCATAAAAGTCGCAACTTTTCATAAAAGTACAACTCTTCATAAAAGTCGCAACTCTTCATTTTTCATTCACACCTTTTAAAACCCAACAATTTACCATTTTGCCCCTACAATATTACTTAAATATTAATTTATTAAAAAAAATGCTGATAATAATCTCGGCCCTAATTTAATTCTCCAGAAACATATGGTTTTTGTTCAGCGTCCCTCGATCACTGTAGCAGCGTTTCTGTTCAGCGTCCCTTGATCAGTGTAGCAACCTTTTTCCAACCCTCAACTTCCATTACTTTAATTATCAGCAGATTCAAAACCTTTTTAGATTCTTCACTCATCTATATAAATGTCTCCAGCAACATGTCATTGTCCATTAATCTGTTTCTCTTTTATGTGCCTCATTCAAATACATCAGGTAAAAAAAAAATTCTCCACTTTTTTATGTAGCTTATTTCGTTTCGTTCTCTTTATCATGTCTCTTCTTGATATTGTTATTTAAGCCTAGAAGCTATAGCTAGAGGCAAACTACATTTATGGTTTTATAAACTCTCTTCGGTGCTTGAAACCTTTGAGTCTTGCTTCTCTTCTTGACTACCCTCAATGGCGTTTTCGACTGGGGGCTGAGCAGAGGCATCATCCTCCTTTATCAACTCAGTTGAAAACTCTTTTGCAGCCTGTATTATGAGATATGTTAGGAATTATGAAATACATCACCTTAACAAAATCACCTACTATAGCCTTCAAGAAAGTTGAACCAAAAGTATGATGACGAAAAGTGTCTTGATTTGAATAAGCACACAAGTTGTAATTTACTTACGTAAAGTCAATACAAATATCTTCATATTTCAATGTACTGGCTAGCTTGTGAGCATTTACCAGTTTTCCCATTGTTTTAAGAAATTGAATGTGGTTTTTATTTGTTGGCCTTAATGTACCCACATCGAATGGGAGTGATATATCTGTTTACTCGCGCAGATTCAGAGATTCTTCACTAATACATTAAGAATCAGCAATAAGTTGCATGTATCTTTATTGGATACTTACACATACATGTATCAAATATTGCCTAGAGGAGTATATGTGCTACAAAGTGTAGTAGGGACTTGAGAACAGGGAAAGGCTACTCATACCTATGAATAGGAACCTTTTTTCGATAAAGACCCGTGGATAGGAATAATACACATCAAATTATTTTCATAAACTTACACTATTATATATTTTTTATTTAACAAGTCAAGTGTTTAGAAATATTAAGTGATTTCTTCCAGTTATTTATTAGTATGGGATACACATGCATCAATTTCAGCTCAATTATCCAACAATAAATAAACAAGGAAACAAGTGAATACCCCCCATCAGTTTCTTGTCTAGATGAAGGAAGTGATATTGTTGTTTTTGTTATGTCACGTAAATTTGTTTTCTTCTTTATCAATAGCCACTCTGTTTCCCCTGTTTTCTATTTATTCCTTGGGAAGTTTGAAATTTGGAGTAGGCTATTTGAACTTTCGCTTATTTTGATTTGGGGTTTTTCTAAATTGTTCAATTTCAAGTGTGGGTACTTACTCTTGGTACAATTGAGTGAACTTGTTTTATTGCATTATGCTTTAGGCCTGTAGCTGTGCTCTCTTTGTAGTTCTTGTAGCTAGGCATATACAAGTTCACATGGTAAGGCATGTGAATGTTTAGTCTCCTAAGCAGATTAAGACAAATACATTTCATTGGGAATGATGTTCTACTATCCTACTAGGAAATTATCATTTTGTGGTCGAGGAAAAAGCATGGGGATGCTGCTGTAGTGCACTTTCTATGTGTACAAAATAGGCATTTAGATGTTTTGTTAGTGTTTGGATTGTGAAATTGAGTTATGTGGTGTCGTTTTTATCATTTTTTTTTTGGTTTAGTGGGTGATTGAAATTGAGTTATGTGGTGTCGTTTTTATCATTTTTTAATTTAGTGGGTGATTAAAATTCATTTTTATATTGGTTATGAATCAGTAACATAAGCAAAGAATGTGAAAGATCATTATTTTTTTTGGTCTATTGTGATAAAGATTGCTCATTTTTTGTTTTTATTTATAGTTGTGTTTAGTTTTTTGGTCTATGAATTGGACATTTGAAAATTTGAGTTCTGCAGGCATCCTTTTGAAGTACTTAGACCTTGCTTCTTCCTTTTTTTGGGTATAAATTTCGTTCAATCAATTTTTTGTTGCTTTACAAGATCAATAATAACTTATGCACAATTAAGGAGACTATTTAACACAATGTACACTTCTACTACATCAATAATATTGCACGCACTCATGACAACACAGCTTTACAAATGTCTCTCGATACAGAACAAGACAACTTAGCATGGTTCACAATGCAATGCACGTGCCCATGACTAGTATTACTAAAAGTGGGAACAAAAAAAAGTTAAAAGTTGAAATACCATTTTACCCCTACACTAAATAAAAATATAATGAAATAGCTAATCAATTAAATATTAAATAGTAATTATATAATATTATTATTATATTACACTAAATTTTAAAAGTGGAAAAGTGTTAAATCAAAAATTCTACCCCAGCACTCAATAAAAATATTATGAAATAGTTAATCAATTAAATATTAAATAGTAATAATATAATCACATTATTATATTACAATAAATTCTAAAGGTGGAAAGGTGTTAAGTCAAAAATTCAAAGAAAATATATTCATAGAAATTGTTAGACATTTTTATCCTTTTAAAATAAATTAGTTACATTTTTTCAAAAGAACAATTGTATTTATTTTTATTTTCTCCTTCAATTTACTTAAAATAATCTATATATCATATCATATATATAAATTTACTTTCAATTTATCTATCTATATCTATATCTATATTACCTTAAAAGCATGAACTCCTAACCTAAAAGTGAAATTACTAATTTACCCTTTCTCTACAATCCAAAACCCCGCTCCATCCACACCCATTCGCAAACGCTGCCAGTTTCCCTTACACTTGAACATACACCTTCGTACGGCACATACACCCACTAACAAATGCCACCACTTTAACCACCTGTTCATTCAACAGACACCAACGTCCATTATTTCCAGACAGACGTAGCCCCTCGCTTCCCACTATTTATAACTCAGATAGCAAATGTTTCTCCCCATCAAACACACAACCATTACAGTTTACACACAGGTATGTAACGACACACCATCTCCTTCAAAATATTGTCTTCCTCAATCTACCATGTTCGTTCCCCTGTTTAATTTTTTTTTAACGTAGATTAATCGCAAACACAATATCTGGGAATCTGCTCTCTATTTACCAAATTGTAAGTTATCTCCTTATTTCTTTACTCTTCCATTAACACGGCTTCTTCGCACCGTACAATTACTCTCAGCATACTAAAAGTATACAATATGAATCACATTCCTGCTGGAATATTGCATAAGAGTACAGCCCACTCATTCACGGATAAAAATAAGGAAATAAAAAAAGCATGGTTCATATTATTTGTTCGACTAAGAACTCATGCAGCGAATGATAGGAGCACGTATAACGTTACTTGTCGAGATCAATTCCCAGCCACAAAAGCTCTTCTCTTTTGTATGCTTTTCTGAATAAGCCAAGTATGAAATCACTCTGTGGTCATTTGGTATGGTAGATTATGCATAGTTAATTGCTAATTTAAATTTTAAGAATTACATCAAATTTCTGAACAGAATAGTTGCCATGTGTTTGACATGATTTCCATAGCAAAATTTCACTTTGATGATGTTCTCTTGTGCAAAATCCTGTCAATTATGGAACGAATGGATGTCATCTTAATTCTTACTATTAATTGTTTCATATGAGTTTACACAGTCCCCTTGCATATGTACTTACAGGTTTCCTATGTGTTACTTCTATTTTTTATGCATCAAATTAATGCCAATTCTAGCAAACTATTACCATACGCTTCCCTCAACAATGGCACTAATACACATTTATGCCTGGCGTTAAAATTGTTTCACTCATCTCCCCAGGTACCTTCACTCATCGAGATTCAGCCCACATGACGACTGAAATGGAACTAGCAAAACAGAGTCAACCGATAAACAAAATACCAAAATGCTCCGTTGATTCAGTGATGAGAGTATTAGTTATTCGAAGGGGTTCAATGAAAGCTTCCATGATATAATGGATAAGGACATACCTTTTGGAGGTAAACTCAAGGTATTTGAAGGTGACTTCCGACAAGTTTTGTCTGTGGTACCAAAATCTACAAGAGCAGAGACGGTAGATGCAAGTTTGGTGAGGTCGTATTTATGGCCTTTAATGGAAAAGATACAACTTTCAACTAATATGCGAGCAAGAACAGATTGAAGTTTCAGTGACTTCTTGCTTCGGATTGGAAAAGGAGAAAAAAGCCCAATAAAGGATAATTTAATAGCACTTCCAAAATAAATGACTGTCCAACAAAGCGGGGATATTTATACCTCTTTATACCTTTCACATGGAAATAATAATGAAGGTCCAATTCTTCCTTGGGGAAAAAGAACGTCAATTGTGCCTTAAGTTAGGTGATGGGGCAAAGGAGTCAAGTGTCTAGCGGAAACAATCTTTGTATTTCTACGAGAGGTAAAGTTAATAATAGTACGATAACACTGGACATAATATTATTGTTGTTTAAATGAGGGTGTTTTATATAGTATTCAACGAACGATGAAGTTATCCTCCTCAAAAAAGGTAAGAATAATGAGGTTACAAAATATCTGAATGTGATCTTGCTGCTGTTTAAAAGTGATATGTTGCATTTACAAATAGGGTTGAATCTTTAATACACCTAACTGTATTTTAAAAAATATTGGAATTTTTTGCATTTACAATGTATAAAAAATATTTATACACCGTTAGAGGAAAATATTTTTATAAGAATAAATTGGTAATTATCTAAAGATGTTAAACTTAATTTAGAAGTGCAGTTTGTTACAAACACTGCACTAGGGTTTGTTTTTATAAGAATATTAGGGTTTATTTTCATATAGAAATTTGTACCATGATGAAGAAAGCCACAGCTGACATATTGCCTGAATGTCTCATTGGAAAAATTGTGTCTTACCTAAGTTTTAAAGAAGCAGCCAAGATGAGCATTCTCTCGAAAACATGGCTAAGATCGTGGTTCATGCATCCCAACATTGACTTCAAATATCTTTATAATGGACCCAATTTGGAATTGGAAATAGTGGATACGATCATGGAGAGATATAGGGACGGAAAAATTCCGATTGATAAGTTTGAATTATCATACTCTGATTTTTCTCTAATTTCCCAACCTATTGATAAGTGGCTTGACATTGCACTTCAGAATGGGGTAAAGTATCTCTTCTTTGAAGTTCATAACTTTTCATTGCCTATTTTCACAATCTTTGCAGCAAAATCTTTAACAGAATTGGTTGTGGACTGGTGTACTCTTATGCCTGTTTTGTTTTCTAGCGACGTGACGAATTGCATTTCTTTGAGAAAGCTTTCTCTAACCCATGTCAAATTAGATGAAAACATGCTACAAACTCTACTTAATTGTTGTCCCTCGATTGTCAGTTTCATCTTTGATTATTGTTGGGGGTTCAAAAAGATTGAGTTGTTGAATCTTCAAAAGATCAAGTCAGTTTCCATTAAGGCAAGAGAACAAAACGAACTTGTTAAAATCCAAGCACCAACTCTTGAACACTTGACTTATGACGGTATTTATCGGGAAAATTGGATATTGTTGAATGTCATAATCTAAAATCTTTAGATATATCATATGTGAGAATATCTGATGAATTTCTGCAGAACCTTATTTCTGAATCTCAATCCCTGAAGGACTTGAAGATTCAAAATTGTGGGGATATAGAGGAGATTGATTCTTCGAATTTGGAGTCACTTGAGTATATGGGATATAAAATTCCTAAACTAAAAACTGCAAGACAATTGAAGCACTTGAAAATCAATCTTCAGTGCTTTAGCAGTTTAAAAGCTGCATGGTTCTGTAACTTGAGGAAGTTACTATCAAATTCGA
>JAJOOR010035890.1:0-11467 GCA_036250505.1 Solanum acaule | reverse complement strand
CGACTATATTTGGGTTGGTTTGGTTTTAACTAAAAAAAATCAACCCGAGACCAAACCAACCCGACATTATATATATAATTTTAAAATTTTATTTTATATATAAAAATATTTACTTTGTATAATTTTAAAATATTTCTTATACTTTTTCATAGTTTTTATCTTTTAATATATTATTTCAAGTTTGAAACTTAGAATTATGAATGGTCCAATAAAGATTATAATCAACAGATGTTGGTAATTATAATAAAGCTTAAATCAAAATCAAACTAATACTAATGCAAAAAGAAAATCAATTTAACACTAGGAATGACAATAATATTGAATATTGGCTCTTTAGTTTTACATTGGTCTAGACAATTAAAATACATAATCAAATTTTAATTTCTTTTAATATTTAGTCATGTAACTAATACTTATTAAACTTATTTTAGCATGATTTAGTACTTTTAAATTATGATAATTTTTATTATGACTTGTTAATTTGCAATATTTGTTTTACGCGATTTGATTATTATTATTTTTGTTGGATATTTTAGTGTCATTAATCATATAATATTGTGTTATTTTTTTACGAAACACCTTAGATAGTTGTATTTTGGTAGGACTAAAGAAATATTTGAAGTACAAGCAAATTATATGTTTGTATGAATAATTTACGGGAAAAACCCGAAAAAATCCGAAAAAACCCGAGGTTGAAAAATCCGAGTTTTATTGGTTTGGTTTATAAATTTAAAAATCCGACACAAATGATTTGGTTTGATATTTGAAAAACCCGAACCAACCCGGCAATGTACACCCCTAAATTTAGTACCTATTCATTAAAAAATTTGTAACTAAACAACGAAATCCGTTGCTTATCCTTTTTAGCGACAAGTCATCAAATTATCATGTTAGCTACAAGGTCTTCACTCTTCACTTTCATAGAACACGTACATTTAGTCACTTCAATTCATTTTACTTGTCATGTTTTTCTTTTGCGGTCTTTTTAAAAGAAAAATAGTACTATTAATTAAAAAGGGTAAATTGAGTAAATTATCCTTATCAATTCTTGATTTGAATTTAATACTACTCTCTCTCCACATTTATTAAGAGTAAAGATGGAAATTAATGACAATTATTTTGGACTAATTATTTATAGTAAATAAGACAATTAATTATTTCTTATGTTGTAGATAATCGTTTGTATTTCTAGTTTAATGATGGGCTAGCTAAACTAGAAATAAAAGATGTACTCGTGACATTAAAAATTCAAGTTTATGGTCCCAAACCAGATATATAGTTTATCTTTTCCGATATTCCCTTATTAGAAACGTTTAGATCAGCCGCTTAATTACATCTTCATTTAAAAGATCATTACAAAATTCATGAATTCAGATATGCTTATATCTTAATGATTTGACATGATAGTTCTTCAGAAAAGACCGCGGTCTTCATCTCTAAAGTTTGGTCCCAACATAATTTTCATTGATGAAAGTAGGAATTAGTAAGCATATATGCTCTAGTATTAAACAAGAACTTCACTTTATTGATTATATAAATCATGAGGACATAAAACAAAGTACATAATTTGATAATTATATAGTCCATCACTTTATTAATTTATTCTCACATAAATACACACTTAATAACTTAATATAATTTCACAAAGTTTTCTTAAGTTGAAGGAGGAGCAGCTAATGGGCTAATTGCACATTGATTTTTCACCATGGCATATTCATAAAACTTGTTACATCCCTCATGACCAAATTCACTAACAACCTCACAACAATCATAAGAGAAAAAACATCTACGACGAATGCAAATTATACATTGTTCAACGATTGAGTCACATGATTTCTTTTCCAACACATTCTGACTGTTGATCATGCTTATGTCATCAAGACTTTTTTTATTAATCGGGGAATAAGGAGGCAAAAACCGCGGCCATGGAAATATTGATGATCTTGTGAATGGAAATTTAGGAAAATGACCAATTGATGAAGGTGGTGGTGGTGGTGGAACAAATGGCCAAATATGTAACCATTTTGCAGTATTATTATCATCAGAATTATGATAAGTGGCTAAGGTATTAATGAAGTTTAAAGCAATGATGAGAAAGAAAATAAGAAAGTAAAATGAGTTTTTTGTGGCCATGGCTATAATTTAAATGAAACTTGAACACTTCCTATAGTTTTTTTTTTGAGGTTATAAGAGTGATTGTTTAGTGAGGTTTTTTATAGTGTTTAGTTAGTTGATTAAGTTTGGTATAGTGATAAATTTTTTCAAGGTTATAGATCTTGTATCCAAGTTTTTCAAGATTTGAAGATTGAGTAGAATTAATTGTTTGGATTTTGGTTTGTGATATTTGATAGCTATTGACTAAAACTCATTAACTATATAGGGCTTTACTCATGTGATTTGTTCTTGACTTAAGATGTGACATACTTCACAAATTATATAGACCCTTGTGGAAATAATAATGCACGTACGGTGAGATTTCGTACAATAGATTCCTATCGATCCTTTCATGAATTTTGTGTATAGTAAAAACTTAGTGCATCAAACTGTTCTTTTTATACTCCACAAAGTAAAGAAGGACTAAATTTTTGTTAAAATGTAGCCTAATTTGACTAGATAATAAGGTGCCTAAAAAGTAAATAAGGACTTTGGGTATAGTAGTTTAAACATGCCTTGAGATATTTGTAGTTATAAAAGTATGTATCACCAAGGATAAAATAAGAAATTTAATTTAAAGTTAAAGTATTTGAAAAAATGACATTATTTTTGTAACATACTTCAAAAAATAGTGCGACATAAGATGGAACGATAAGTGAAATACTAAGTAAAAATGGTATATAGTTAGAGTTACTGCCACCATTTTTAAAGTTTCCATCCACAGCTATAACTTTAATTTCTACTTCGGACCTTTCAGCATTAGACGAGTGTTAGACTCTACGCGTCCTAACCAACTAGACTACAACGAATCTTATAGTCCGAAGTAGAGTCTAACACTCTACGGTCATGTTACTACTTAGTAGAGTCTTTCTCAAACCACCAAATAGGGGCGTAGAAATAGCAACGATTAATAATGGAACATAAATAGCTTCTGATTTGATTTAGCTTAAAATGAATCCCTTGCTTTTGATAAGAAATATCCGAGTAAACAACTTTTGAGTTGAGATAATATTCAACTTTGAGGATTATCTTTGCGTTTGTTAGGAAAAGAATGAGAATTAGTAGCGAGTTTTTTACTACTATATACCTGCAGTTAAAATATTTTTTATAATATAATCTATGTAGTTTAATATGTGATAATAATAAATTAACTATCATTTTATCGTGTTATTAATAATATTTTTCATCATCATAGAAATTATCATTATAAACAATCAATTATTAGTAGCTCCAAATACTTATAAATACTTAGGTGCTAGTTATTCATAAATTGTTTGTCAGTTCAATTTTTTTTCCTAACTTGGGTCTACGTTATCACAATATTTTTAAAGAAGAAGCAAGAAAAAGGTACGACAAAATGAAGAATAAAAAAAAAATATTCTATTTCTCCCAATTATTTTTCTTTTTTACGAATCTTAATTGGAACAGTGAAAATAAATTATTTCTCTTTTTTAGAGCCGTCAATATGGTCTAGGCTCGTTGGGCCGATCTAGCCTAACCCTTGATTTGATAGGGATGGGCTATGATTTTGGAGCCCATTTAAGAAAATAGTTTTTTAGCCCGGCCTGAATAAGTCTGCCCATTTGTGGGGCTTGAGAAATATGGATAGGGCCGGCCCGTGGGCCAAATAAAAATTAATTAAAAAATAAAAATAAAATAAAGTATTAAAAATAACAAGAGTCTAAACTCAAAATATGTTTAAAGTTTAAAAAATTACAATTTAAATACAAATTATGTTTATAAAATATGTACTACATAAAATAAAATTTCCCTAAAATTACTAGGGAATCACTACATAGGCCGTTGTCTATTTAATATTGTCATAGTTTTTGTATTTTATTATGATCATTGAAAAACAATTAGGTTAATATTTTTATTTAGCTATTTATGCTTTTACTTGAAATCAAACCTAGTAAATATTATAAAGATAATTTTATTTGTGGATTTTACTAACAGGTAGTAACACTAACACTATGTAATATTGTCTTATCGATATTTATGATAATATTTTTTAATTATAATTTAATTTAATAAAAATATGAAAAATATATATTTTTTAAAAAAGGGATGGCCCGGAAAAGCCCGTAGCCCACGTACTTGTGGGCTGGGACGACCATTTTCTGGCCCACACAAAAAATGGGCTAGCCTGCCTGGCCCGTCAAATTTCAAAGCCTGTATGGGTTAGCTCGAATGGGGTGGGCCAGCCCATTTACAACTCTACTCTTTTTGAACTAACCCTAATTGAAATAGTTAAAATTAATTATTTTTAATCACAAATATAATAACACCTCATGGTTCCAATTTTTTTCAATAATCACAAGTGAATTCATCTCCAGATTATTGCTGCTCCTTGTTTGAATTCTTCCAAGTTCTGGTAAAAAAAAAATACTATCTATATTTCTTGAACTTTTTTCTTTGAATAATTTTTTGTTTTAGAAAAAAGTTGTATAAAACTTGGATCGTATATATTTAGCAGGTTTTAGGAGAGATAAAGGTAAATCGACCTGAAAAGAATTGGGGATGTGACTAGACAAGACATGATACATGTTCAGCTTAAAAAGGACATGACCCTAGATAAGAAATTTTGGAGGTCGAGGATTAGGGTAGAAGGGTAGTAGGTAGCCTGGTGTTGGGATACTTTTACGAGAAAGATTCTAGAATTAGGGTTTAAAGAGGACATTACCCTAGATAGGAAATTTTGGAGGTTTAGATTAGGGTAGAAGGGTAGTAGGTAGCCTGGTGTTGGAATACTTTTACGAGAAAGATTCCAGAATTAGGGGAGAAGGGTAGTAGGTAGCCTGTGTTGGCGTACTTTTACGAGAAAGAGTCAAGGGTTAGGGTAGAAGGGTAATAGTTAGTCTGGTGTTGAAGTACTTGTACGAGAGAGAGTTGAGGATTAGGGGAGAAGGGCAATAGGTAGCCTGGTATTGCAATACTTTTACGAGGAAGAGTTGAATGGGATAGAAGGGGAGTAGGTAGCCTAGTGTTGGAGTATTTTTACGAGAAAGAGTCAAGTAATGGAATAGAAGGGGAGTAGGTAGTCTGGTGTTGGAGTATTTTTACGAGAAAGAGTCGAGGATTTGGGGAGAAGGGCAGTAGATAGCTTAGTGTTGGAATATTTTTACGAGAAAGAGTCAATGATTAGAGGAGAAAGGCAATAGGTAGCCTAGTGTTGGAATACTTTTATGAGAAAGAGTCAAGGATTAGGGCATAAGGGTAGTAGGTAGCTTGGTGTCGGAAACGTTTTCAAGAAAGAGGCAAGGAGCTGGTCTCCTCTGCTCATATGCTTCAAATTTACTACTACATGATACTTCATCTTCATTGCTTATATATCTTGCTATTTTTTTGCCGTTATTTTCTTATCTATCCTGTTTTGGTTACTCTTCTTTGATTCGACGATTGAAAAAAACCTCTCTACCTCATAAAGGTAAGGGTAAGGTCTGTGTATATCTTACTCTTCCTAGACCCCACTTGTGCGATTAGATTGGGTATATTGTTGTTGTTGGATCTCTTACATTAGTATTGGTTTAGAATTTCAGGGTACAACGACATTTTTGAACAATGAAAAGCCAGAAAGATAGGGTGATACTCAATGTTGGTGGAAAGAAGTTTGAAACTACGGCCACAACCTTAGCGTGTGCTGGAAGGAATTCATTCTTCCGAAGCATGTTTGATGAGGATTGGAACCGCGTTCTGATGGGGAGATCACTGAACGGTTCATTGATAGAGACCCTGATTATTTCACCGTACTTCTAAACCTACTCAGAACCGGGGAGCTTTATATTCCTTCAAAGATCGATAAAAAGCTTCTATACAAAGAGGCTCTGTATTACGGCATTCAAGATCATGTCAGGTCAGCTAAATGGGGTCCGTTTAATGGCAATAGGCTCCGGTTGGCTGAGTCCCTAACGGGCATAACAGCAGGGGAGGCTGCTATGATTCGGGCTAGCCAGAATAGCTGGTGCTGTGTGGTACGTGGTAATATGGTTAAAACATACGATTGGATGCTAGAAGAGCAACCTACAATAACCACTCGTGATTATCGTAGGGTCAACGATTTTTGTTGGGTTAATTCAGAAAACATTGCGGTTAGTAGTCCTGACAAGTACCTAGCTAGTGGAGGCATTGGGTTGTTCAGTGCATCTACAGGGGAATTGAAGTATAATTTTCAAGTTAAAGATGGAGATCAATTGAAGGATTACACAACAGGTGCACTCGGTGTTAGCTCGGATTACAAATTGTTCTCTAGTTGTTCTGAGAGCACCAACAAAAGGAATGGGATCGGTGTTTGGGACCAAGTCACAGGTAAGCAGACAGAATTCTTGCCATACTGGCCAGATAGTAAGGCTACCAAGTTTCAATGGTTACATGGTACCAATTGTTTGATGGTCGCTACTTGTCATTCGATGTCAAAATGTTTCATCAACTTGTTTGATTTTAGGGAAAACACGGTGTCTTTATCGTGGTCTGATGTTACAGATGACAGAGTATATAGAGACGCGATAGCGATAGAGGAGAGTAATTTCATTTGTGTAGTAGATTCAAATGAGACTTTGGGTTTCATGGATTTGAGGAGTACTAAAAGTATAGAATGGAGAAGTACTCCTAGGAGGGACTACACGGATGATTCATCTGCTTGGGTGGGGTACAAGTTTTCTTATCCGAAACTGGCATTTCACAAGGGACAATTGTTCTCATCATTTGACGATACAATTTCAGTTTACTGTGGTTCTGATTGGGTTCGAACATCACAACTTCAACAGAGTCATGGTAGTCCAATTTGGGATTTTTCAATTGGTGGTGATCGTCTTTTTGCTCTTCATGGCAACGAAGATACATTTGATGTATGGGAGACCCCTCGTCCATAGTTTATGCAATTGGGTGAACGACTATTTAGGTTATCTCTTCTTCATTAGTACTCCGATTTTCTATTTAACTTGATTTGATTATGCTATAAACTATGACTGATTGCGAATTACTGAGAATTTGTATTAGTTAAACAACTCACCCCTTTAAGTTATTTTCTTTTTGTTGATGATATAAGAGTGATTGTTTAGTGAGGTTTTTATAGTGTTTAATCAGTTGATTGAGTTTGAGATAGTGATAAAAAAAAATTCAAGGTTATAGATACGTGTGTATCCATGATTTGCAAGATTGAGTAGAATTAATTCTTTAAATTTTGGTGTGTGATATTTGATAGTTATTGACTAAAACTCTTTAACTATATAGGGCCTTACTTATGTGATTTGTTCTTGACTTAAGATATGATATACTTCACAATTATAAATCCTCATGGAAACAACCTCGCTCATACTGAAATGCAATATAAGATTGCGTATAATAGATTCTTGTGATCTGACTCTTCTCCAAACTTTGTTCATAGCGAGAGTTAAGTGCATTTCATCTGTTTTTTTATGCCTCACAAATTAAAGAAGGACTCCATAAAGTTTTTTAAAAAAAAAAAAAAACTTATGTGGCTAAGTTTGACTAGATAATAAGGGTCTAAAAAAGAAAAGATAAGGAGTTTGGGACTACTAGTTTAAACATGCCTTGAGAAATATGTAGTTATAAAAGTATGTCACTGAGGATAAAGCAAGAAATTTAATGTAAATTTAAATTGTTTTAGGAAATGATGTTATTTTTGCAACATACTTAAGAAAATAGTGCGACGTAAGATGGAATGACAATGAAATATTAAATAAAAAGGTTAGTTAGAGTTACTCTCGCCCTTTAATTTTCCGAGGCTTGCATTGAAAGTTTATAACACTTCTTCTTCCAAGTTCGACATTCCAACACCGAACAACTATCAGACTCTATACGTCATGCTACCACTTAGTAGAGTCTTTCTCAAGCCACGGGAAATTTGTGTGGAAATAGCAACGATTGATGGTAGAGTGGAAATATCTTCTGATTTGATTTCGCTTGAAACAAATCCCTCACTTTGATAAGAAATATTTAAGTAAACAATTTTTGAGTTGAGATAATATTCAATTTCGAGGGTTATCTTTGTGTTTGTAAGGATAAGGAGGAGAACTAGTTTTACTAGAATATACAACAACAGTAACATATCTAGTGAAATCCCACAAAGTGGGGTCTGGAGAGGACAGAGTGTATATAATAAGCCTTACTACTAACTCTTCGAGATAGAGAGACTGTTTTGAAAAACCCTCGTCTCAAGAAAATCAAAGCAAAAACATGACTAATATCAAAGTAGTGCGGAGTAGATGTGTAAGAAACCGTAATAACAACAAAAAGATGGGGTCACCTAAACACAATAAAACACAAATAAAATCAAATACCAAAGCCAAAGACTACATGAGTACGCTAATAAATGCTTCGTCGGAAAAAAAATACCGTATCAATTTATCCATCACCAAGGAAAATAGAATCAGGCTCTACGCAAATCGCTGGTGCAACTCCATCTCTACTAGAAAGTGCTGCGAGTCTCTTCCCATTGTTCTTACCCGAATCTTGATTACCTACTAATCTTCTACCTTAATCCTTGACTCTTTCTCGTGGAAGTACTCCAACAACATATTATCCATTCCCCTTCTACCTTAATCCTTGGCCTTTTATCGTAAAAGTACTCCAACACCAAACTACCTACTAATCTTCTACCTTAATTCTCGACTCTTTCTCATAAAAGTATTCCAACACCATACTACCCATTGCCCTTCTACCTTAGTCCTTGGATCTTTATTGTAAAAGTACTCCAACACTGGACTACCTACGGCCCTTCTACCTTAATCCTCAACTCTATCTCGTAAAAGTACTCAAACACCAGACTACCTTAATCCTTTTTACTCTTTTTCATAAAAGTACTCCAACACCAAACTACCTACTGCCCTTCTACCTTAATCCTTTTCTCTTCCTCGTAAAAGTACTCCAACACCAAACTACTAGTGTTTTTAAAAATGATTTATTTTAACTATTTCACTTAGGGTTTGTAAATTATGAAATAATTTATTTTAACTATTCCAATTAGGATTCATAAAAGAAAAATAAGTGGGAGATAATTTCTTTTAATTCTAACAAGTCGGATAGGATTCTTGGTTCCATTGTACCTATTTCTTGCTCCTTCTTTCTTTTATATGTTGCTCTGCCGGTGATTGAATTTTCATAGAATAATATCGTGACAATGTAGACCTAACTTTTTAAAAACTAAAATGGTGATGGCATTCTTGTAATTTTAGGTTCTTAGGTCCAATACTATTCCTAGTTGGCTTATAAGTATTGGAGCTACTAATAATTATTTATTGTTTCTAAGGTAACTATACTTAAATATCTATTGATGATTATTACTATTAATAACCCGATAAAATGATAATTCATTTACTATCACATGTTAAACTGCATTGATACTATAAAGAATATTTTAACCATGGGTATATTTTACAGTGAAAGTTTGGGAGAGGACGGTTGAGATAAGGGTAAGGAGGGATGTGTCCATTTTCGAGAACCATTTTGGCTTAATGCCATGACATTCAACTATTAAAGTCATTGACCTTGAAAAGACCTACGACAAAGTTCCGAGAGAAGTCCTTTGGCAATGTTTGGAGTCTTAAGGTGTACTTGTGGCATATATTAGGGCGATAAAGGACATGTATGATGGATCTATACTCATGGTTAAAATAATCTTTATAGTATCAATGTAGTTTAACATGTGATAGAAAAATAATTATCATTTTATCGGGTTATTAATAGTAATAATCATCAATAGAAATTTAAGTATACTTACCTTATAAACAATAAATAATTATTAGTAGCTCAATACTTATAAGCCAACTAGGAATAATATTAGACCTAAAAACCATAAATTACAGGAATGCCATCACTATTTTTGTTTTTAATAAGTTAGGTCTACGTTGTCGCGATATTATTCTATGAAAATTCAGTCACCGGCGGAGCAACATACCGGAGAAAGAGGAAGCAAGAAATAGGTACGACGAAACCAAGAATCCTATCTACTTGTTAGAATTAAAAAGAATTTTTTTCCCAATTATTTTTCTTTTTACGAATCCTAATTGGAATAGTTAAAATAAATGATTTCCTAATTTACTAACCCTAAGTGAAATAGTTAAAATAAATCATTTTTAAAAACATAGATAGTCTGGTGTTGGAGTACTTTATGAGAATAAGTCAAAAGGATTAAGGTAGAAGGGCAGTAGGTAATCTGTTGTTGGAGTACTTTTACGAGAAATAGTCAAGGATTAAGGTAGAAAGACAGTAGGTAGTATGATGTTAGAGTACTTTTACAAGAAAGAGTCAAGGATTAAGGTAAAAAGACAGTAGGCAGCCTAGTGTTGGAGTACTTTTACGATACAGAGCCAAGGACTAAGGTAGAAGGGCAAATGGTAGTATGTGTTGGAGTACTTTTACAAGAAAAAGTCAAGGATTATAGTGGAATGGCAATATGCAGTTTGGTGTTGGAGTCCTTTTACGAGAAAGAGTCAAAAGGATTACGGTAGAAGGGCAATAAGTAGTCTGGTGTTTGGGTACTTTTATGAGAAAGAGTCTAGGATTAAGGTAGAAGGGCAGTAGGTAGTCTAGTGTTGGAAGAAAGAGTTGAAAGGATTAAGGTCAGTATATAGTCTTGTGTTGGAGTATTTTTACGAGAAAGAGTCAAGGATTAAGGTAGAAGCTAAGGTCAATAGGTAGTCTGGTGTTGGAGTGCTATTACGATAAAGAGCCAAAAATTAAGGTAGAAGGGCAAAAGGTAGTATGGTGTTGGAGTACTTTTATGAGAAAAAGTCAAAGATTAGAGTGGAAGGGCAATAGGTAGTCTGGTGTTTGAGTACTTTTACGAGCAAGAGTTGATTAAGGTAGAAGGACAGTAGGTAGTCTGGTGTTGGAGAACTTTTACGAGAAAGAGTCAAAAGGATTAAAGTAGAAGGGCAGTAGGTAGTCTGGTGTTGAAGTACTTTTACGAGAAAGAGTCAAGGATTAAGGTAGAAGGCTAGTAGGTAGCTTGATGTTGGAGTACTTTTACGTGAAAGAAGCAAGGAGTTGGTCTCCTCTTCTCATCTTCTCCTTATATAGATGTAGACTTACCTATTTTTCAAATAGTATTTCATCCTTTAATTTTATTACTACCTGTTATTTCATTTGTTTTGTTTATCTTGCTATTCTGCTGCCGTTATGTTCTTGTTTATCCTGCTTTGGTTACTCTTCATTGAGTCGGGGTGTATCAGAAACAACATATGTATCCCACAAAAGTAAAGGTAAGGTCTCCGTATATCTTAACACTCTCCAGACCCCTCTTGTGCGATTAGACTGTGCAAGTTGTTGCATCTCTTACATTAGTAATGGTTTG
>JAJOOR010035888.1:0-10033 GCA_036250505.1 Solanum acaule | reverse complement strand
CAGCTGGCTAAACATCATTTGTCCAAAGAATAACTAATTCTATATTCTGTACAAAATATCCTATGCAGGTGTAGGGCTAGGATTTATGCCAACACTTTCTAATCCAAAGGATGAGATGGTGCCATCTGTCCTTCTAGAAGATATACATCTTCTTGTCTTCATTTCATTTGAATCAGATTCTACTGCTTCTCTGTTCTTCTTGAATATACCTTGTTCTTCATCCACAATGTTACTGCTAAATCCAACAACGTGCGCTTTTTACTGCTAAATGAGTAAATACAATTGTTAAATGTTAATTAGTTTTTCATATTTGTTAGGACTAATGTAAACTATTTGACTTTGTATATATTTTCTTGTTAATTAATACAAGAAGGTTGGCCTTTTCTTCCACACTTTGTGGTTCGTCTGCTTGCGTTTTAAAAAAAATAAAATCAACTAGTGATAAAGTAGTTTAAATTTCACGAGACCTTTCTTTACAACATTTAGCACAAGTCCATTCAATCGTCGTTATTTTTTCATATTTCTATTCAACAAGTTGTTCAGTATACATTGTATTAACACTCCTAAAAAATGTCACACATGAGTTATTATTAATTTATGGTTGTGGAGGAGGAAAAAGAACAGGAAACTTGTCAGAATTTCTTATTAGTACATTTTAATGTAGACCAAAGAACAGTTGTGATGACAAGAAATGAAATCAATAAAAAATAGTTTATAGGAGTACATTTTAGCTGTAGATTGAAGACCTCACTTTTGAAGGTATTGAAATGGTATAAGCAACCTTTGGATGTCATTAATAGTCTATGAATATTTTTTGTAGGGTCAATTTACATCATTTTTCAACCCAAAGACAATTTCTTTCACCAAAAAAAAAAAGTACAGATATGAATCTGATTTTATGTGTCAGCTGCTTTCTAAATAGAGCCCGTTTGAATTAGTTTAACTTTATTTTTTAAATCATATCATGTTGATATAAAATGAGACAGAAAGAATATGAATATAGAGTAATTAATAAGAAATACTTAAATGTTTAGAATAATAAAAAAAGGAAATGAGTATGAAAATAGTGGTGGGGTCATTTCCAGGAAAATAGGATAAGAAGTAGTCTATGAGGAAAACCAGAATAGCAGTTCTAAGGGCGCCCATAGTCCCCCGCGTACGGTATTCCACTAAACCGGGAATGCTTTTTTTCCGTGGCTCCCACTTTTCTTTTTCACTTTACCTTCCCCACGCGCCTCTTCTTCTTTTCTTTAGCTTCTTCTTTCACTTTTTAGGTGATAATCGTTTTCACTCCTCCATTTTGAACAATGATAACATATTAATTAAAGAGGAATTTACGCATATAGCTATTCAAAAATAGTTTAATTACGTTTCATAGTTATAGTTTGATAATTATAATTTGTAGCTATATATTATAGGGAGTAGGAGAGTGGCGAACGAGATTGAGAGAGGAAGGAGATAGGTGAACGAGCGAGGGTAGAGATTGAATGTGTATGGTGATAAAACTAAAAAATCAAAGAAAATCATCGTCAGATACAAATACAATACATCGTATACAAATACAAATCAAACGAAGAATTAATAGTTGTGAATTATACAAATGTGGTGATTTATACAAACGTGACTAATTATATAAACTCAAAGTCAACCCACGTAATTAATGGTTAATGTTAGTCGCAAGTGGTAATTATAACAAACAATAACTATAATGACTAATTAAGTAGTATAAGTTTGCTTAACCGCATAATTTTAAATATATAAGCTAATGATATAAGTAAAAATAATAGAAAATAATAACTATATAAAAATATATTTTGATGTAGAAATATAGAAATTATTAATTTAATTACAGTAAAAAAATTTAAAATTTTACTTATTTAGATTTTAAATTATAATTTATGTAATACTCTATCAATGCCAATCAAAACTTGATTATTTATATAGACAATTTATTATTAACTTTTCTTTTATGTTATTTTGTTTTGATATGTAAAATGCAATACACAACAGTTCTATTTATATATTTTTGGTGTTTTTTTCTTGGTTTTGATATGTGGAATGTCTACATCTTAATAAATGCATTCTAGAGTAATCAAAAGTGAAGTATTTTTTTATTTTATTTTTGCAATAAAATGTGAGTATTATCATACAATCAAAATAACTTAACAGTCTTTACAATCTACGAACATCTAGTGATTTAAATCCCCTTCTAGAAAGATTATTTAGTTTCGATCTAGACCTCCAGCGCACTTATTAAAAAAAACAACAAACAAAACCTATATTAATTACATATTCTCTGTATCAAAACTTGGCACCTTCTTGCTTTTCGAGATCCTGTGAACATGCTCACCCTTTCTTTGATTTTCTTTTGAATTTGTGTCGTTATAAACCTTGTGTTTATGTTCAGACTCATGTACACTCTCCAGTTCCTTGCTTGCCATGCATAATAAATCAAGGCTCCATATAATGCAGTTGCTAGTTCTTTGTGAAATTGTCTCCATTGTCTATTCTTGATCCATCGCATACATTCCTCTACATTTTTTGCTTGGATTGGAATGCCAGTCCATCTACTCAACGATCCCCGAACCTCAACGATCCAAGTGCAATCTACAAAAAGATGTTGCTGGTTCTCTAGCGTAGCCATTGCACACAGGCAGCAGTCAGTGTCTCCTACATCTGGAAATTGTAGCCTCATCATCCTCTCATTTGTAAGAAGCTTATTTTTGTATGCTACCCACATGATCACCCTTTGTCTATGTAGCATAGTAGAACTCCATATTAGATTTGCGTCCCTTAGTCTAGTCAAGGACCCAACATAAAAATATAGCTACTAGACACCGAATAGATACCATTATTCGTTAATCTGTATATGCCTCTGTTGAAGAAGAAGGAAGTTGACGATTGGAACATGTCAAAGAAACAGGTCCAACGAAGCTGACTGACGTGTCTACAACAAGTATTGATGAAGAAAGAAGCTGACGATTGGAACATGTCAAATGAACAGGTCCAACGAAGCTGACTGACGTGTTTACATCACTGTTGTAGAATTAGAGTCATACTAGGATTAGACTACTTATATTAATTAGGATTATATTATGACTATAATTATATTATGATTAGGATTATATTACGACTAGGATTAGATAATTTATAATTGCATTATTATTATTATTATTATTATAGTAATAATAGGTATTGTAGTAGGACTCTAAGTATAGTTAACTTAGGACTCTACAATTTTCTCCCTATATAAGGAGGTTGAAACTCAACATTATTTTCATCAATACAATCCTTGATTTCTCTAATCCTAGACGTGAGATTTCTACATGGTATCAGAGCATAAAAGCTCCTCCGCTCTCTGAGTATTGATAAAAAAAAAAAAAAAAACACGTTGCAATGACCACTTCTACCGAAAATATGTCGACCTCCTCACTTCACCAACTCATTGTCGCTTGCTCCATTAAATCTAAGCCAACAAACTACACACAAATATCCCAAGTGATTCACATGATGAAACAAACATATCTCATCACAGAGAATGAACCAAGTAAAAACAGTTGTTCCACTGGACAAACTACTGGGAAAGTTGTAGAGGTCGAGAAGGATGCAAAAAATAGTGACACCATTATTGATTGGAAGGAGAAAGATGTGTTACTAAAGAGTTGGATCCCAAACACCTTGACCGAAAAAAACATGCACCTAATTGTGGGTTGCTCAACTGCCAAAGAGATGTGGGAATGCTTGAAAAAAGTTTATATTCAAGCAACAAAAGTAATTTATTTTGCTAGAGGTTTAAGTCTCAAATACAAGACCTTTGTCATATTAGGTAAGGCACCATATTCCACTCTTAATCAATTTGTTTATGCTCTCACGAGTTTTGATATAAGGGAAGATGAAGAAGAGGTGCCACAACATGGTATTATCTGCTCAAAAAGGCAGGGGAAGAGGAAACAACAACATTAACTCCAATGAAACAGGTTTCAAGCCTGCTGGACAGGGAATAGGTTCTAAGAACAGTCAATATGGACCAGGTTCTCTGAACAATAAAAGTTCTCAAAGTGAAAATAAGGAGAGGAATAATATTGAGTCATGTCAAATCTGTGATAGGAATAATCATACTGCTCTTAAATGTTTTTACTGGTGGAACTACTCGTATCAATCTGCAGATGAACTATCACAAGCAACGACTAGACATCACATTCATATCGAAGCATTGACAAAACAAATTTTTGCTGGGTATTCAAAGTTTTTTTTTCTGCGTATTCAAATCAAGCTAGAAGTAACCGTTCCTCTACTCACTAGCTTGAGGGGAAGTGTTGAAGAAGAAGGAAGTTGACGATTGGAACATGTCAAAGGAACAGGTCCAATGAAGCTTACTGGCGTGTTTACAACACTGCTGTAGAATTAGAGTCATATTAGGATTAGACTGCTTATATTAATTAAAATTATATTACGACTAGAATTATATTATGATTAGGATTATATTACGACTAGGATTAGATTATTTATAATTGCATTATTATTATTATTATAGTAATAATAAGTATTGTAGTAGGACTCTAAGTATAGAGTTAACTTAGGACTCTACAATTCTCTCCCTATATAAGGAGGTTGTAACTTAACATTATTTTCATCAATACAATCTTTGATTTCTCTAATCCTAGACGTGAGATTTCTACAGCTTCTTCTATACAACTTTACCATTTTCTCCTTCAACCCATTTTATTTTTTCCAGTACCAGCTACTATCTTGGAGTTGGCAATGATCCCAAATATTCCTACGCGTTTTCATCAGTGGCGGATCCAGGATTTTCATTAAGGGGGTTCGGAAAAAAAAGAGCAGTGCTTAAGATTTGAGGTTTGAACCCCTCAACCACTAAACCAACCTCTAATTTTATATTCAGGATGTTCAAAATCAATATATAAACTCTAGGTCCGCCTCTGGTTTTCATATATATCTCATATATGCATGCACCCATTTTACCCATAACATGTCCTTCTTTATTGCCAGTTGCCATAAAATTTTTCCAATGAATGCTACATTAGTAGGTCATGACAGATCAATACATTGTGGATAAGAGACCTCCCTTCTACAAAAGCACCTTGATTCTTCAAGTGAAGTATTTTGTTAGACATACTTCAGTAATAATGTATATTAGTTTTGTTGCATTTTCCTTTTGAGTTTTCAAACTTTTGTTTTATCCTTAATCTCTAGAACCAAACACCTAAAATTAATTGCATCCTAAAAATAAATATATAATGTTGCCCCTGCTAAGTGTGTTTAAAATTAATTATAATTTAATACCCACAAAACTTATCGTTATCAATCATTGAAACATTCTTGATCACATTATTCTCGAGCCATGCTGATTTGCTCATTATTATTTCTATTAAGCTGAACATAATTAGATTTTAACTGTAATGTGTCACCTTTGAATACATCCAAAAATCAAATTAATATTTCGAACAATACAACCATTGTAATTAATTGAAGATACTCTACTGTTTCCTCTATCTACTCTCAAATTGGATTTTGTTTCAAATTCATATGAACTTTTAATCATAAAACTATCTATGTTGTTTGAAACTTCACAATTCAATCAAAATGTTATAACAAATTACGTAATTAAATTTGAATTTAAATGAGTTTATAACAAATGTGTAAGTTGTCACCCAATACTAACATTAAAAAGAAAATTAGGTAGGGAAGCCTTCGAAATAACTAGTTATTATATTGACAAATGACCATAACATAAGTGAACATATCGATTAAAATTGGTTTGAGTATTTGTGACATAATTATTGTGAAAGAAGAAACAAAAAATAAAAAGTTTAATTCTCATTCCCTTGTTTGCTTGCACGCAAAATATATGATAGGAAATGTAAAAAGATACAATTATTGTTACCTTGGCCTCACAAATTTATTAGTACTTTTTCTATATTGTTCAAATTCTATATATAACAAACTATATAACGTAAAAAAATAAATTAGTAATAGTATGGAGTGCGTGAATGGATATGCAGTAGAAGAAGTATGTGGCGAGCCGCCATGAGTTGTGGGCCCATGTCGACAGGCTTTACACGTGTCACTATGCTACAATCCCTGGTTTTGGACCAATTTGCATGTCATTATCCGCCTTCTCATTTTCCATGAAATTTGTTTGCCGTGAACTTCCAAATGACCAAACTTAACCCTCAATATTCGTTTTGTAATACATTGGACTGAGTGCTGAAAAATTGTATAGTAAAATTTGGTAATGGAACAACAATTAAAATATAATAATTAATTATTGTTGTGTTGATATTATTTTTACAATATTAATAAAATGAAGCAGAAGATTATGTACTTTATAATTATAGATAGAGTCGGAGTCCGGATTAAAAATTGGAGGTTTCAAAATTTTAGGACATAAGAGAAATATTTTCAAATCATTGAGCCGTTAAATTAAGTTTGTTAGGGGATTTACAAAGTAATTTACATATATTTATTTTTCTAATACAAATATAGAATCTGCAAAAAACTATTGGATTTGTTCAAAACCACAAACCCTACTTAGCTCCGCCACATATTATACACAAGATGTAAGAAGATCCTTTTCTTAAAGAGGAGGTATATATTAGATGTTTGGGAAATGGGTAACACCATTACAAGTTAAGAAAAATACAACCCTATTTATGGATCATTCATAAAGAAAATAACATATAAGCATCCAAAACTCACAAGACAATGAAAAGAATAGAGAGTGCTTTGAATACATGTAATTACGAATATTTATTTATTACTTTCATAATTTATAAATAGTTTAGTAAATTGATTTTCAAGAAATAACTTTGTAAGTAAATTTGAAATTTCTATTAACAACTTACATCTAACTTTGTAAGCAACTTACACGTGGTTTTTTGAAAATTATTTTTAACAAGCAGCTCACAAGTAGTGTCGTATGCATAAAATGTCAATTAAAAATAAAAATATGAGTAATTTATATTTGAAAAGTGGGTGAATAAGCTTTTCCGAAATACTTGAAACAGCTAAATGATTTGAAATATTCCCAGGATACCACTGTTCTAAAACCACTTGCGGGCGCCCCTTATAACTTCCAATCCCCTCACATGGAAAATCAATTCCTTCTTCTTCTTCTTCAACAATATATATATATATATCAACTCTTTCTCCTTCTCAACTCCATAAACAACTCTTCCATTTCTCCCACAAAATTGATCTTTCTTCTCTATTAAGCTACTATGCGTTTAAGCTGTAATGGTTGCCGGGTTCTCCGGAAAGGTTGCAATGAAAAATGCTCCATTAAACCTTGTCTTCAATGGATACAATCTCCAGAAGCTCAATCTAACGCCACTCTTTTCCTCGCTAAGTTTTATGGCCGTGCTGGGCTTCTCAATCTCATCAATTCTGGACCTGACCATTTGCGTCCTGGTTAGTTAATTTTGCATATAATTTTATAAGTAGCAAAAATGTACTAATTTGATGTGATAATAATTAATTTTGATTTTGTTGATTGCAGCTATTTTCAGATCGTTGTTGTATGAAGCTTGTGGCCGTATTGTAAATCCAATTTACGGTTCTACTGGTTTGTTAACTTCCGGCAACTGGCCTCTCTGTCAAGCTGCTGTTGAAGCCGTTCTAAACGGTGCGCCGATTGTTAAACTTTCAGTCGACTCGGCTGCAGATGCAACGAGCCCTTCGCTTAAAGCATGTGATATTCGCCACGTGTCTAGAGAAAATATCTCGGATCCCGATCTGCACAAAGTTAAGTCGAGAACCCGGTTTAAGCGGGTATCGGCTAAGCCGGAGCCGAGGAAGCAGTCGCCGGATGTTGACGATGCGGCTAGGGTGATGTGGAGTTGGTGTCATAAGGAGGAGGAAGAGGCTGTCGGGTCGCCGAGCCTTAATTCGGGTCTGAGCCAACAGCGGACGGAAGAGCCGAGCCGGGAAGGAGAAAGCGGTGATGTGGATAGCGGCTCGGTGGAGACTGTTGAAGCCTTTCCAGCTTCGAGCGATGTTGGCTTGGAACTAACGCTGGGGTTGCTACCGTTGATGAGAAGCTGATGAACGAATGAACGGCCTGGATGAGGCCACGTGTATAATAGAACTGTTGGAGCTTATTTTGACGGGTTTAAATTTAAGATAATCCTGTGAGAGCCCCAAGTTTTTGGAAGGTGGTTTTTTTTTTTTTATATTATTAGAGTTTATTCCTAAGTAGATTTGTATTTCTTTTAGTAATTCTTTTTGCAGTAAAAGAAGTCCATGTGGAATGTGAATTTTAGATATAGAGATATGATTATACAAATCTAAGTTACATTTGCCCTTCCTTATCTCGAAACTATTTATTTTTCGTGGGTGGGGTACAAGTTATTTTGAGATAGATTTTTTACGATAAATTATTTTATCATGTACATGAGTTAAAGTTATCTCATTACTAATATATAAATAATGGAACAAGATAAATGGAACAAATAATCTCAGAATTATTTAATATCTCCAATCAAATATGGGATAAAATGATTTTGTATTTTATTCTTGAAATTATTATTCTTGAAATTATTATATCTTATGTCTCACGTCAAACAACTCCTAAAGAGTATAAATTTGAATCTGCATATTGTAAGGCTATGTTTTGGTTGGCTTATATTCTTCGGATATACGTTTTTATTGGAAAATGGATGAACTTGTATTCAAATACAGTAATAATTATTTTTGAATAAACTTTAGTACCAGTTGTGATGTGAAGCTAGGTTCTATTTAGTTGAAATTATACTCCATTGAGAAGTCAACTTATGGTCAAATTCATAATATGTTTGGCTGTTTCTTAATATTTTAAGAAAAACTAGAATATGTTTGGTGTGTTACGAATAGCTACCTTTCATTTACTTGGTAGTTGGCTTATAATATGATAAATTATATCCCTTGCAATAAAAAAATTCTGATCAATTAATTTATTTGTTTCATCGAAGTTTCTGGTTTATTCACCTTTTATAACGTACAAAAGAAACAATATTTTTTGTCATGTTATCATCACAAATATTTTGACATTATCTGTGTTTGTTTATTTTGGGTTGGTAAAGGTAATTGGTTCTCTCTTCTTTTAATGAAAAACCGCTTTTGGATTCGTCGGTTAATAGATTTTTTTACCAATGCAAATTGTAATAGTATTACATCATGATTGTACCTAGCTAGGCAATCGACTAATCAAGACTATTTTAAGTGGGCGTTTGATCAAAAATATTGGAAACTTTCGTTACCAAACAAGCCTATATTGATTGATTTCTCATTAGGTCTAATTAAAAATTTGTATATTGCCATCGGATTCAGCATAATTTGTCCAAGTCAAATGTGTAGGCTTAACGATACCAATAATTCATCCAATAAGGAATACATTGTTGTTAGGAGATAATACACGTATAATAATATAAGAAATCAACTTCTATTATAGGTCCGTCCAAGCTAACTAGGTACAAGTGGATAATTATATGATCATAATTACTCATTGAGCTCTCAACTTGTATGTTACTGAGTTGGGCTTTTATATATGCATTTGTATGTGTGAATCCATCCAAAATATGAAGCTGACTAGGCCCAAAATCATCTTAATTACATACACAACCAACCCAAAAACAAATGGGTTGAGTCCCAACTAAATATTGCCTTTTATGTCTACACAACATGTAGTATACAAAAGAGTAAGTCCAAACAAATTAATGTCTTAGAATGTATATACTCTATATACACTGTGTTAGTGAAAAACTTACAAGATAACAAAAGTACAAGATTACAATTGAAAATAAAAATGAAGAAATAAATCTCTTCAGGCTGAGGCGCGGATATCTCGCTCTCTTTAAGGAGATTCAAGCCCACTGCAGCAAATGTTTTCACCGGTCCAGCAGTAGTCCTTCTTGACTTGTCCCCTCCAGGATACAACAGCCTATACACAATATATAACTCAACAACCCTGGACAAGAGTTGAGTTCAAAGCTCCACAAAAAGAACACCTTCCTTCAACTAATAAAAACTCTCTTTT
>JAJOOR010035887.1:0-11246 GCA_036250505.1 Solanum acaule | reverse complement strand
TTGACCATTTTTTCTAAGAAAAACAAGAAATTATACTTTATAGAGAAACTACATAATTACCCCATTAAAGTAAGACTTGCTTTTTAAAAAGACACTTCAACTTTGCGGGGGTCCTAGTACCCCCTTAAACAATTATAAAGTGTTGTAAATATGCCATTTTTCAGCCACCTTCAATTGCAAGAAAAGAAGTGCAATCACGCACCAGTTATTATCTATCACGTGTTAGTTTCTTAATTTTTTATCTTTATTTTCATTTTGTTTTTCTTATTTTATTAACTTCATTTTCTTTCTTTTTTTTCTTTTTCTCTTTCTTCTTCTTTCTTCATTCTCCTCCTCCTCCTTCTTCTTCTTCTTTACCCTCCTCTTCTCTTCTTCAGTCCTTCATTGACTCTTTAGAAAAAGATACTGCATGGTTTCCACTGTTGGTCAATTACAACACCAAGACCTTGAGGGCATTGTATATCCAAGTCTTGTCAGAATGTCATCCAAAGAAAGGAAGTTAGCCATCCCCAGAAATCCTCTACGTAGCCGCCATCTTCGTCAATTCTTCGGAGTAGTCTTCATCATGTCACTATTATAATACCATCTCCACCATTAATAACATCAAATTATTGTTAAATCAAAAATAAAATTACTAACAAATTATAAATTGAAAATTAGTAATCACCTTCAATCTATCATCTCCTTTTCAAAATTACAACAATTATGCAGCGGAACTCCATTACGATAAAGGTAATGGAATTCCATAATACTCTCAAATCGAAGAAATTTCTTTATCTACATGCCAAAGAACTACATAACAATTTATTTTATTTTAAAAAAAATGGAACAATGTTATCAAGGAGGTTTACAATTATTACTATTTTGAAAAAAATAAGGGCAAAAAAAGAAAAAGGAACAAAGAGAAGCAAGAAAACAAGGAAAAGAATGAGTGAAGTAAATGGTTCTTCTAAGTTGTTTAAAGATAGAGAAGAGGTAGTTGGTTCTTTTGAAAAATTTGGGGAAGAAGATAATAAAATTAAAGAATTGAGAATAAAATAAATAAAAGAAAAGAAAAAAATAATATTTCTAATTAAATAAATACTTAAATAAATATATATTTACATTTTGGTTCAGCTCACTCTGTACCAGAGAGTGAACTACACTCTACATGCCACGTAGGCACGTGATGGGATAATAAATTCATTCGAAATAAGAATAAGGGGGTAATAGGACCCCTATAAAGTTCAAGTGTCATTTTAAAAAATAGGTCTTACTTTAATGGGATAATTATATATTTTCTCTATTTTATAACAAAATACCTATAAAAGTAAAGTTATATTCATTATTTTAGGTTGCCCGCGTTTCTTTAAAAAGAGTGCATACACTTTTTATGTCAAATGAACAAAAATAAGTAATAATATCAATTTAAAATTGCTTAGATGGGTTATAGGACGTCCACATAATTAAGATATCTTTTTAAAAATTCAAGTCAACTTCAAGTATTACTCTATGTTATTTATCTAAAAATAATAATTCAAAAATTACTTTTAAAAGGTGTTGTCAAATCTACAAGTATTTTTGACCAACCACAACTTTTCATTGTAGGTCCTAACTCTTAGGTGGTTTATTGGGAAAAATTATATGTGATCCACTAACTAGAACTCCAAAGGTATTTTATATGGCACTCTTAAATTTGATATGATATTTAAGGGGGGAAATTAAGAACAATTTTCACATATAGCAAACATAAAAATCATATTTATATGTTATAGTTATAGTTTGTATAATTGCACTTCATAACAAATTTTATGTTTGCTATGGAGATTTTGATTTGTATAATTCGCTAGATACATTCAATTTTATACAAATTGTTCAGTTTTATATAAATTCATTTATACATTGTAATTTGTATAATAAGATCTGCATTTCTATAATTATAAGTGTATATGACGAAAAAATATGTATTCGTATTTCTATATACATTTTTCTCTCGCTTTATACAAACACAAACACATTTTATATATCTTATACATTTGTCGAATGGGTAATTGTATACCGAACTAGATGGCAAAAAAATGGGATGTTTGCTGTGAATTACAAATAAAATAAACTATGACTATAACATTTAATTTGAATTAATAGTTTGTTCTTGTCACGACCCAGACCATCGTGATTGACACCCACACTAACTCTCTGGTGGGAGAACCACTACTACAACTCAAACCAAGCAACTAAACCAAAACTAAGGCATTTAAGTTACGAAAACAAGTTAAATACTAAGGAAATAAATAGAGTTCACATAAACTCTAACAAAAGTCTAACAATAATAAACTAACAATGCGGAAGTAATGCCTAGAACCTGAAAGTTAATGTACCAAAACATCTAAATTTCAACAAGTCTAAACAAGAAAAGATGCAACCCCAATCTAATGAACTAATCAACTAACTAGAACATAGTCTAAGTCCGAAAATGGTGGAAATAGACGAAAGAGAATCCATGGCAGCCCGAAAGAATTGACTCACCCTTGAATTCGAACGATCATTGATCTCCTATGCGAGGTCTGTCAATAGCCGCTTGAAGATGCCCTGTACTCAACAAAAATAAGAGCAAGTGCAGTATCAGTACACAACCACAATATACTGGTAGGATCGCGCGGCTATCCCACTAAGTGTAACATACATTAGTCAATACAACAATATAATCACATGCACATATAGAGCTTATACAATATCATCAACATATACGAACAATGAACAACTTCACATTTTCTCAAGATACACAACTATGACAAGTCATTGGTCCTCTCATGGAACCCAAACCCAAACAATTAGCATACTGGAATGTGGTACCCGATCCAATGATTATGCCGTAACGTGGCAACTGATCCCATAATTATGCCGAAACATGGCAACCAATCCAAGTTAGTTAGGCCGGAACGTGGTAACCGATCCATTCAACACACCACAATCACAATCACAAGTATATCTTCAAGATCATACGATTAAGTTATGATTTCATGGTAACTATCATTCATCTATCTCATTTACAACAAGTGTGATCAATAATGCAACATTCATATACATGCAAGTATCATAATGAAGCAAGAACAAACATATATCACACAATAATAGAATCACAATCATCACCTACCTCGAAACAAGCTTGAAACCCTAAGAAACTTGATCATTCTCTTTTCGAATTTGTTCCGCTTGTTCTTGGTCTACAAACAATCAATATAATACGAGAATTAATAAATAATCACTAATTACCCGAATTAACAATTCTATGAACTCTAGATCAAACTCATGATCCCAATTATCCAAATTATGGTTGTTTCCACCATAGAATCTATAACAAAACCCTCCCCCATCAATATTCACCTATTCGATTACGTTCTATGGATCGAAAAATGGATTCGGGGAGTGAAAAGCTTACATTTAGCCTCAAGAATGGTGAAAAATGAGTAGGAGTCGCCTGGGGTTCGTTCCTTAGCTCTAAAAATTGAAAAGTGTTAAATAAGGTCGTTTAAGGGTTTATTTACGACTTTAAGTCGTGTCGAACCCACCACAGCGGCCCTCACCCTGCTGCAGCGGCCCCGCCAGAACGACACCAATCCCGCTAAAGCGGCTTGCACGAAACCATAAGCTATTTAAAGAATTCCAAGACCCCCATTTCACAACACACCTCTAACCAACGACAATCAAAAAATATATTTTACGCTAAGATTGATTCCGGGAGTTCTACTCGCCCGAATTCAATTCCGTAAAGTTGTAAGGGTTCTTTAACGAGTTATCTAACTACTCATGTAATCAGAATCATAATTAAATCACCCAGTTGTTACCAAATTTCCCTACACCTTAAAGACTCTGATTTCGTCCAAATTTGGACTAGGTTGGGAAAATCCAAATACTACGAAAAAGTTTTCCGGCCCCAAATTTTCCCCCGTTGACATTTCTATAACGACGAAAACAGGTCGTTAAAATAGATACCAATTTACCCTTCACTCATCCCCGAGTGACAAAACTTAGGAAAATAGGCTAAGGAATGAATGAAATAGTACCTGAATCGACAAACAATTGGGGATACTTGTCTCGCATGTCTCTCTCGGTTTCCCAAGTACCTTCCTCAACTAGATGATGCTTCCATTGAAATTTCACAGACTTAATCTCCTTGGTCCTCAACTTACGCACATCACGATAAAGAAGTGCAATCGATTCCTCCTCATATTAAAGGTCCTTGTCTAACACAATTGAGTCTCATTTTATGATATAATCCCCGTCACCATGGTTTCTCTTCAACATGGACATATGAAATACCGGATGAACTCCGATAAATTAGGAGGTAAATCCAATCTATACGCTACCGGTCCTACACATTCAAGAATCTCAAATGGACCAATGTACCTAGGACTTATCTTACCTTTCTTGCCAAATCTCATCACCCCTTTCATGGGTGATACCTTAAGAAGAACATTTTCACCGATTTAAAAAGTCATATCTCTTACCTTGTGATCTGCATACTTCTTTTGTCTACTTTGGGCTGCTAAAAATTTAGCTTGAATACTCATCACCTTATCTTGAGTATCCTTCACCAAATCCACCCTCAAAGGTTTCACATCGCCAGCCTCAAACCATCATATGGGTGATCTACATCCTCTCCCATAGAGTGCCTCAAACGGTGCCATATCTATGCTGGAGTGATAACTATTATTATAAGAAAATCCACACCGTAAGAACTTATCCCAATGCCCTCCAAAATCAATCACGCATGCCCTCAACATGTCTTCCAATACTTGAATAGTCATCTCTGAATGTCCATCCGTCTGTGGATGCAAGGTTGTACTAAAGTGAGTTGTGTGCCCAATTCATCATGTAATTTCCTCCAAAACATGGATGTTAATTGGTTACCACAGTCTGAGATGATAGAAAGTGCACCCCACCCAATGCAACCTCACTATCTCTTTCACATAATTGTTCAGCATTATAATCTATTCTTATCGGAATAAAATAGGCTGACTTAGTCAATCTATCAACCACTACCCAAATAGAATCAAACTTCCCCAAAGTCTTAGGAACACCAACCACAAAATCTATGGCAATTCTTTCTCACTTCCATTCCAGAATTGACATTCTTTGAAGTAAACATGCAGGCCTTTGATGTTCATACTTCACTTGTTGACAATTTTGACACTTCGCCACAAACTCCACTATATCCTTCTTCAAGCCCGACCACCAATAAATTCGCTTCAAATCTCGATACATCTTGGTCACACCCGGATGAATAGAGTATCGCGAACCATAAGACTATGCCAACAATTTCTCAATCAAGTCATCTACTCTAGGAACACATATTCTCCCTTTAAAATTGAGCACACCATCCGCATCAAGAGTGGTCTCTTGTGCCTTACCATTCGCAATCTTCTTCCTAAGCTCCTCCAAATTCTCATCCTCAAATTGTTTGGCCTTAATCTCCTCAATGAATGTAGCCCTTACTTCAATACTAGCTAACACCCCACCTCTTTCTGAGATACCCAACTGCATGAACTTGGACTCTAAGGTCTGAATTTCCTTAGCCAAAGGTCGCTTAGTTACACTTAGGCAAGCTAAACTACCCATACTCACCGCCTTCCGACTCAAAGCGTCTGCCATTACATTAGCCTTACCCAGATGGTATTGAATGGTGACATAATAATCTTTAAGTAACTTCATCCACCTTCGCTGTCTCAAATTCAGATCCTTTTGAGTGAACACATACTGTAAACTACGATGATCAGTAAATACCTCACATTTAACACCATAGAGGTAATGTCGCCAAATCTTAAGAGCAAATACTATCGCTGCCAACTCCAAATCATGTGTTGGATAATTTCTCTCATGCACCTTCAATTGGCGCGACACATAGGCTATAACATTCTTATCCTACATTAACACCGCACCAACCCATAATTAGAAGCATCACAATAAATTATAAAATCCTTACCTTCCACTGGTAATGCTAGAATAGGTGCGGTGATCAATAGAGTCTTGTGCTTTTGGAAGCTCTCCTCACATTTTTCAGTTCATTCAAATGGTATCTCCTTTTTGGTCAAGTCAGTGGCAATAGAAGCAAAGTTTTTCACAAATCGACGATAATAGCTAGCGAGCCCCATAAAACTCCTAACTTCCGTCACGAAGCTAGGCCAAACCTAATTCTTAACCGCTTCAATCTTTTGAGGATCCACCATTACCCCTTCTTTCGAAACTACATTCCCCAAAAATGCAACATAAGTCAACCAAAATTCACACTTAGAAAATTTAGCATACAACATTTGTTTCCCAAGAACACCCAGAACAACACGAAGATGGTCGGCATACTCTTTCTCACTTTTCGAGTAAACCAAAATATCATCAATAAAGACTGTAACAAATGAATCAAGAAACGGCTTAAACACCCCATTCATCAAACTCATGAACGCTGCAGGCGCATTAGTCAAATACATAACTAGGAATTCATAGTTCCCATAGCGAGTCCTAAACGCCGTCTTGGGCACATCCTCAGGCCTGATTTTTAATTGATGGTAACCAGACCTTAGATCAATCTTAGAAAAAACTGATACACCTTGCAATTTGTCAAAAAGATCATCTATTCGAGGCAAATGATAGTTGTTTCGAATAGTAACTCTATTCAATCGCCGGTAATCTATACACATTCTCATACTACCATTATTTTTCTGAACAAACAAAACTGGGCACCCCCATGGGGAAGCACTAGGTCAAAAAATCTCTTATCAAGAAGCTCTTGGATTTGAGCCTTAGGCTCTCTTAATTCCATTGGAGACATACGATATGGAGGAATAGAAATGGGGTGCGTACCAGGCTCTAAATCAATGCAAAAATCTATATATCTATCAGGAGGCATACTAGGCAAGTCACAAGGAAACTCTTCTCTAAATTTTGACACCACAGGAATATACCCAATAGATAGAGCCTCAATCTCAACATCCCTAATATGAGCCAAATAAACCAAACAACCCTGCCCTATCAATTTCTTAGCCCGAGTGGAAGATATGATCTTAGTTCGCTTAGGCTTGTACACCCCTTCCCATTCTAATTTTTTCATTCTCAGAATTTCTAGAGTTACGAACTTAGTATTACAATTAAGCACATCGTAATAGGGGGACAACCAAGTCATGCCTAAGATTATATCAAAGTCAGTTATATCCAAAATCACCAAATCAGCCCAAGTCTGAAAACCCATAAACAAAATATGACAAGCACGATAGAGAGAGGTAACTATGACTGACTCTTCAATAGGGGTAGAAACATAGATAGGATCATCAAATACATCACAAATCATATCAAACGCTGAGGCAAATCGCACAGATACATAAGAATAAGTAGAACTTGGATCAAATAACACATTAGCCATCTGGTCACAGACAAGAATAGTATATGTGATCACCGCGTCAGACGCCTCTGCCTCATTCTTGCCCGGAAAGGCATAACATTGAGCCCTATCATCTTGACGAACCACTTCCCTGCCTGGTTGCACATTACCTCTGCCTGCATTACCATTTTCTCTACCTCCACGGCCTCGATAATTACCTCATCGCCCACCTTATGGACGCCCTCGACCATTATTACCATTTTTCGCGGGTACCACTGCTCTAGTCTGCTGCTGCGCGGACTCAAACATACGTAGGTGGGGACAATCTCTCCTCGTATGCCCAGGTTCTCCACAGTTGTAACAAGTATGATCAGAAGATGGTATGCCGCCCGTCGAAGGCGCGACTCTCTAGCTATCCTAAAAATTATGAGATGGAGTTTTTGAGTAACTACTTGTAGAGGCGGGCATAGCAGACTGAATTGGCTTGGCTGCAAGCATTGGCCTTCCTGACCCCTTGGAATAAGAACCTTAAAAGTTACCCGAGTTCTTGGCCCTTTTTGCCCATGCCTTAGCTTAACCGTCTCGCCTCACCACCTCCACTTTCTTAACATAGTTTGTTACCTCATTGAAGTTTTTCCCTGCAGAAGTCATATGAACAAATAGTACTTGCAACTCAGAATTTAATCCCCTAATAAATAATCGGAATCTTTCTTCCTCAGTTGTCACCAATTGAGTAGCATATCTAGACAAAGCATGGAAGTTGGCCTCATAAGCAGCCACAGTCATACCACCTTGCTCTAAAGCCAAGAACTCATCCTTCTTGCAATCCCTTAAAGTCCTAAGCACATATTTTTCCAAAAATAGAGCATGAAACTGGGTCCAAGTAAGTGGAGGTAAAGTTGAAGATCTACATTCCATATAAGCTATCCACCACTGCTTAGCCTCACCTTGAAGTTGAAAGGACACAAACTCAACCCATGTTGATGGACAATTCCCAACTTATGAAGCCTCTCATAGCAATCTAAGATGAACTCATAAGCATCCTCATTGTCAGAACCAAGAAACACATGAGGCTTTAGTTTCAAAAACTTAGTCAACATTTCATGCTCATTACCAGTCATAACCGAACCCAACAAAGGACGAAAGAAAGCATCATTACCTCCAGTCCCACCCACCTTGGGCACAGTGCTAGTAACATGAGGATTAGTAGGAGCTTGAGTTGCTTGAGCAGAAAGAAGCACTCCAGGACCAACCAACCCCATCAAGAATGACATGATCTGTCGAGCTAACACTGGGTCTATGGGGGGAACATCGGTAGTCTCAGTCTGCACCTCTTCCTCTTGTCCCACATCCTCAACATTCTCAACATCAACATTCTCTTATATCTCTTTATGATGTGCAAGAGGGTTCTAATTCATAGGAGCATTCTCAACAAGAACTTCATTTCGAGCAGGCACTACTCTTCCACTGCCTCTACCCCTAGCTCTTCCTCTACCAATGCCTCAATCGCGACCCTTCGCTGCAGATTCCTCAACTGAAGCATTGATGGGAGCTACGGTCCTGACGCCGTTGAATCCAGTGTTAACCATCTGCGAACAGAAGAGTGAAGGAGGTTAGATACGAATTTGCATCGCCAGATACCAATTGGAATCAAGTCATAGCACGAAAGGAAACAATAGAAAGCAGAGAGATTTCCTAAAGTCCTACAGCCTCTCGAAGAAAAGTAAAGGCGTCCCAGTACCGTTCCGCAAGACTCTACTAGACTCATTTTGGTACATCGAGATCAATGAACCTAGGCTTTGATACCAACTTTGTCACGACCCAGACCGTCGTGATTGGCACCCACACTAATTCTTTAGTGGGAGAACCACTACTACAACTCAAACCAAGCAACTAAACCAAAACTAAGGCATTTAAGTAGCAAGTTAAATTCTAAGGAAATAAATAGAGTTTCCATAAACTCTAACAAAAGTCTAACAATAATAAACTAACAATGCGGAAGTAATGCCTAGAACCTGAAAGTTAATGAACCAAAACATCTAAAGTTCAACAAGTCTAAACAAAAAGGGATGCAACCCCAATATAATGAACTAATCAACTAACTAGAACATAGTCTAAGTCCAAAAATGGTGGACATAGACTAAAGAGAACCTATGGCAGCCTGGAAGAATTGGCTCGCCCTTAAATTCGAATAATTACTGATCTCATAAGTGAGGTCTGTCAGTAGCCGCTTGAAGATGCCATGTACTTAACAAAAATAAGAGCAAATGCAGTATCAGTACACAACCACAATATATTGGTAGGATCACATGGTTATCCCACTAAGTGTAACATACACTATTCAATACAACAATATAATCACATGCACATATCGAACATATACAATATCATCAACATATACGAACAATGAATAACTTCACATTTTCTCAAGATACATAATTATGACAAGTCATTGGTCCTCTCATGGAACCCAAACCCAAACAATTAGCATACCGAAACATGGTACCCGATCCAATGATTATGCCGGAACATGGCAATCGATCTCATAATTATGTCAGAACGTGGCAACCGATCCAAGTTAGTTATGTCGGAACGTGGCAACCGATCCATTCAACACACCACAATCACAATCACAAGTATATCTTCAAGATCATACAATTAAGTCATGATTTCATGGTAACCATCATTCATCTATCTCATTTACAACAAGTGTGATCAATAATGCAACATTCATATACATGCAAGTATCATAATAAAGAAAGAACAAACATACATCACACAATCATAGAATCACAACCATTACCTACCTCGAAACAAGCTTGAAACCCTAAGAAACTTGATCCTTCCCTTTTCGGATTCGTTCTGCTTGTTCTTGGTCTACAAACAATCAATATAATACGGGAATCAATAAATAATCACTAATTACCCGAATTACTAACAATTTTATGAACCCTAGATCAAACTTATAATCCCGATTATCCAAATTAGGGTTGTTTCCACCATAGAATCTATAACAAAACCCTCCCCCATCAATATTCACCTATTCGATTATGTTCTACGGATCGAAAAATGAATTCGGAGAGTGAGAACACCTCGTCTAGGCACGTGAGTAGAGGCAATAGCCTTAAATTTTGACGAAAAAAAGTGTACTTCTCCAACGGTCCTCTTCCCCAAGTTAAATAAACCATTTTTCCTATTCCCCGTCATTAACCCTTGTTCCTTTTCTTTTTTTTAAAAAAATCACGATTTTCTTTCAATTTAAGGTAGGTTTTAGTTGTTTATATTCATTTCTACTTTAAATCTTGAAGTTAGGATTTGTAATCTGTTCTAATTTCTTATTTAGGGTCTCTAATTTGAATTTTGATTTTTCTTAAAATTTGTTTAAAATGGCAAATGAAAACTTGAATAAGTTTTGTATGGATGAATCAGACATAATATTTCACACAATGTTGCTCTTAATTTCACGAATTAACAAAACCCCTACTATAGCACAAACTCGAAATAAGGGACAAAGAACTAACTTTTACTAAATCAGTTGATAAACTACGTAATAAGTTGAAAATACACACAAAAATGCTACGATCATCACCAGAAATGCTTCGATTCAAATGGAGAAAAGGAGATGAAAAGCTTCTCTTTGAGGTTTCTTACGTTTTTAGGAGGGAAATGGAGAAAAAACAAGAATTGGGGGTTGAAGTGGGTGGGGACCCGCGCGTACAAACACGTGAGGCAATATATTTAGTTTATGTGGACAGGGTAGCACTCAAGTGTGTAGTAAATAGACAAATAAAATGTTTAGGGGGTGATAGGACACCCGTAAAGTTAGAGTGTGTAGTTAAGATTTCGGGTATAGGTTTGGGGGGGAGAGGGGAGGTGGGGGGGGGGGGGGGGGGGGTTT
>JAJOOR010035885.1:0-13510 GCA_036250505.1 Solanum acaule | reverse complement strand
TTTGATGAATTGGGGAGCAAAGGTTACCTTTCCACCAATCTATTGTAACTTAATGGGAAAGACCTCCCATCATCATTTTCGTCACCACTTGGTGCTCCGCTCCTTGAATACCAAGCATGGTATCTACGGGGTAAAAGTTGATGCTCCAGAAGCTCATTCCAGAATTGCCCATAAGTTCTGTGACATGGCCCAGCTGATAGGAAATGCATAATCAAAAAATAGACCTCACCCATGTCGATGTCCACATCAGCCTCTGTTGATCTTTGTGGATCAGATGGCTGAGAATTTTGATTAGCCTTTCCAGATAAGTTCAATGATTTCATACTTCCAGATGGTGCATCACAAGGGGGAATATACTTCCGAAAAGACATATGTCCACTATAACCTAATATATATATGATACATTCATTAAAATCCTATCCCAAAATATGATGTCAGGAAAATGAAGAATAAAACAAATAAAAGAAAGAAATGCTGAATTATCACATCACTTTATAACTTGCCGCAGAGATGCCATGTACAGTTAAAATTGCAATTTTCTTGCACATGCTTGAGAGGAGCCTCTATTACAGAATAAATGAGGAAAGGAACAGAAGTTGATCCCATTGTTAATTAACACTCAGCAGGGTGAATTGCCATCCCTGGGACAAGTTTAGAAATGGAGAAACCTCTTCTTTTAACGGCAATAATCTGTAACACAGTTACACAGTTCATCATATCTAGACCATGTTGTCTTTCTCAAAAAAATATCTAGACCATGTTGTCTCTTTACCCATAGCAAGAGTGTATTCGAGTCTACACATAATCTAAAAGAACCACACTAGAGCTAAGGGAAAGTGAATTTTGACTGAAATTCTGGAACAATTTGTTTCTTTTTTGATAAATCTAAAACTATAGAACCCTTTCTCTGTGGACACTCAAGTTGGAAAACTAATGTGGGAAAGATAAATATAATTTGGTTTATTATCCACAAGGACCAAGTCTGAAGAACCTGGGATTCCAAGGAAAACATGAATATCATATCTAGGAATAAGTATACGAGTAAGAACACTAAAGGAGAGCCTTGGAAATATTTAACATCAGCCATGATGTACTTTTGTTCCATGGTAATTTTTTAATCATGTTCTAGGCAGCCTGAGAAAATCTAAGAGGTTTCAGTGTTTGTAGTTCAAACCTAGGTCCAGAGACAAGTTTTTGTGGTCGAATTCTAGATACGTTTAAGTCAAGTGGAAACCTTAAATATAGTTAAAATGACAAGCTTGATCCACTTACTGTCAAATGAAAGAGACTTTTTTTCAGGCACCCAATGGTTGCTCTTAACTTCTGGCTTGATTGGCTATTTGGCCATGATCCATAGCAATCAATCAATCAACTATCCTCAACCTCAAACTACAATCAGTGTCAGCTGTAAGAATCATCTATATCAATTGATGTTTCTACTTTTGATAATTGATAGGGTCCATTGATGTATTCAGGTCCATTTCCTTCTAATACTGAATAGTAGTGTTTTAAGGCAGATTTGTGTTCTCCAAATCACCCACTTATCCCTACACGGAAACGAGCCTCTAACTAGACTAAAAGATTCTGACTGAAACTGCACTAATGTAAGTGAACAACAATATCTATTTCAAATTCTTAGCCCCTATTAGTTGGTAACGACTCTATGGATCTTCTACTTCCATTATTTTCAAGTCCTATCCAGACTCATGTTGATTTTTGAGGAATTGTAGGCTTTGTGATACCCGACACCTTGTTTATTACATTTAACCACCATGTTGTCGTACCTAAGGACTGGTGTTTGGAGACGGTGTTTGTATGTTTCCATAGAACATGGACAACCTATCTCAGACTATTTTTTCTCATTTTATCTTCCATAAGTGCTAATAGCACCCTCTGTCATATGTCATCGTTTCTGATCTTGTCCAATCACGTAGGACCAAACATCCATCTTAAAATCAATATCTTTACAACATTTACCTTTATGAATATATTGGATTGGCCAACTTAAGAGGCCCAATATTCACACCCATATGATAATGTCGAATTTCCCAACCATTTAATAGAACTTACCTTTCAATTTGTCAGACATATTTTGCATAGTACGTCTCCATTTAAGCTAATCATAATAATTTTTTTGCATTCATCTTCACCTATTATATCATTCCTCTAAATGATTGAGTCTTAGATTTTAAATTGTCTATTAAGCACAATCATGCATCATCCTATCTAATTTCACGTCACCTACATTGTTCTTACGAAAGCTTAACTTTCCACTACATGGCATAGACCCAAACCGGTTCTTTATTACCTATTGTAATGAACCCTAGTTTATATTCACTCTTCTCCATTTTATTTTTGCACAATTAGGAAGAAAGGTGCATAGTTGGATGGACTAAGGATCATATTCATTTTATTGATAAATGGTCATATTCAGTTTTTTGATAAAGGGTCATACTCATAAATGAAAGCGCAAGAGATAAGTTCTCAGGCCTCATTTGGGTTGAAAAAACTAATAAAGAGCGAGAGATAACAAATTTGGTCAATCTCTGCAAGGGGGGAAGGTTCTTAGAAGTTAGAACCACTTTTGTACAAATCTTTCACTAGCCTTGACGTACACTAGTTGAATGGGTGCGATAATCATGTGGATACTTTGTTCTGATCCTTCAAAACTTTGTTTCTTAGATACTCAAAAAATGTTGTCGGATTCTCCAAATGTAAAAACATTTTATGAGGATCCGACACGAATGCGGCGGCAGATCTTTTTTCTTTTTTAAGAAAGTAACCGTGAATGCGGTGGTATTTTTGGAGGATCCGGGCAACAAAGCTTCAAAGGCCACTAATAATTAGCAAAGACTTTGATATAGCCATACCCAATCCTTGCACACACCCTTATCCGGTACGTACATCAAACGAATTTGTGTAACATAGCTTAGAAGAGCACAAAAATCATATTTATAAGCTAAAGCAGAAGAGGTCAGCTTCAGGTCAGATTCAGAGGCTTCATTTGGGATGAAGAAACGAAAAGGAAAGGAAAGGTGGAAAACAACTATAGAAGCTTCGAAACTGACTGGATAAGTATGAATAAAGCATTAATAAATTCTTGAAGTATCTCTATTATTATTTTTATTCAATTGTTGAGTGTACATTACAATTGTACTAAGAATTTCCTAAACGAACTATTTTAATATATAAATCACAAAGATAGGCTTTATATTCATTCTACCTATACTAGCGCATTATGGAGTCAGTAATTGGGAGGTAGTGCGTCATGACTTAAACACTTGACAAACCTACACTTGACTTAAATATTTCAGGATAAATCTTAACAGTTAAAGCACTCCCATGATTCGACAAGACCAAGATTCATGGTCAACCAAGGAAGTGCAATCTCCGCTTTTTGAACCTAAAGAAACAAATATGGGCTACAAGCATTGACCTCTGTTCAACCTGTTCTTCTAGTTCTTAGAAGAAAGGTGTTTTTGGAAGGAAAGTAAACCATGTCTTATCTTCATAGTTTGTGTTTTACTGTTAAATTTATTTTCCCCAATGAATCAAACTATGCCTCAATCCGAAACTCATGATGCTCGACTATATGACTCCTATATATCCATTCACTTTTCAGGACCATCACAATACTAAATTTATTTACAGCAACAAAGTTTTAATATATTTCCACTTCCCAAAGATGATACTCATAATAACACCATTCCCCTTTAACAGAAAATCTAAAAGACAATGAAAAACAACATTAATAGACTAAATCATAAGAAGAAGACATCCAGTAACAGAATAGCATTAGGCACTCCTTCCCTCTCCCAACTTATCTTCATGAAACCCTAATATATACTGTAACCAAAATAACCTAATTCAAGATGTTCTATTCTATATTTTGTTCCAATAATATTGATCTTAGCACCACATATACATATATAAGAAACACAGACAAAGTACAAAAATTCATCCAATAACTTTGAAATAAAACAAAAAACAAAACCAACAGAAAAAAGATTGAACCTTTTATATTCTCTGAGCAAATTAACCAGATGGGCAATCACCAGAAGCTAGAAACTCGGCCACAAGTTTCTTCAAAAACATTGAACAACCACAACCCATACGAATTCTACTGTAGCATTGAAACAAAAAGAAATTCAAGTTATTTACACTTCACACCCCATTAAAGTATAAAAATAAACCGACAGTATTGCAAGTAATAGCCCAATTTGAGATCTCATAAACCTACATGCAAAAGAAAGAAAAAAAGAGTCCCAATTTTGAGTACAACCTCAACAAGAGCAAAATACCTTCTATTTACCCTACATTCCCCCAAATTGGAAACTAAATTCACACCTACAATACAGTGCTCCTGTCCCTGTTGAACCCCCCGCGGTTTGTTTGTAGGGTAGAATTTCAGAAAAAAGAAAAATGGAGATCGAAGGAGAATGAGTTGTTAATAGTTTCTCGAAAATTGAAAAAGAAAGAATTTTGAAGAAGAAGAAAAAGAAAGCAAAGTGGGTTTTAGATATGGCGGAGGGAGCTCTAATATTTTGGGTTGAAGAAGCTGTGTAGTCTTTGGTTTTGTAGGAAAGAGAAGAGAAGAGGGTGAGAGAAGGATGTGTGAAGAACACAGTAGTAGAGAGAGAGAGAAGGGGAACAAAAGGGGGTCAGAGTTAGCAATTTATATCTTTATGCCTTTTTTCTTCAAAATGAAACAAAAACAAAATATTCTTTATAAATTATGTGAGAAATTTTATCATAAATAAATGAATAATACATACTTTCTACCTAAATAAATATTTAAATAATATAATAGATGCTTTTATAAATTTCAGTTTTGATTTTGGTTAAGTTTTATTTAGTTTTTCCATGTGAAAAAAACAATTAAAGTGTACTTTGCTTTATTTTTATTATTATTGAATAAATATTGAAGATAGTGTTTCTATTTACAAAATCCATTTGCTTTCCTTTTACATCTCTTTAAAAGTTGAAATATAACGGTTTTTGCAGTTGACAAGGTTGGGTTAGAGTTCCATTTTTTTCTTCTTATATATATTTTTTCTTGTGAGGGTCTAATTGGTTAAAGAAAAGTGAGCTTCTATTCTTCCAATGTTGTTAATGTTTGTACAGCATTGACATTGATTCTGTGGGTCAGCTAGCATGAGACTTTTTGTTACTAACCTTTTTTAGATTTGTTGAAGTGATGGAAACTCTCAACAAATTCTCTCCTAAAAAAATCTTCCCAAAGAAATAAGTGTTTTAATTTAAAAGGAAGTAAATCAAACTCTAATCACACGAAATCTTTCTTTACTTTGTTCATGCTAAATCTCAAATTTGCTTAATACTACGCCATGGTGGTAGCTGACGATCAATAGATGGTGAATGATTAGGCAATTCACATTGATTCCACAATCCACCCCCACCCCCTCAATTCTTCGGAACATGTTATTCTTATAGTTATACCTAATTCCGTGAACAATTATGCATCCTTTGTGCAACCCTCGTCCCTCAGTGAGACCTCTAAGCAAAAATGTCAACATAGATTCGATCCCAATATAGCTAATAAATTTCGTTGATGGAGTCCCAACTATGAAGTGGACTAAATCTGAAGTATCGCAAATGAACACGATAAAAAATTTGGAATACATTGTCATTGGTAAAAATTCTTATGGTTGGCCAAGTTGTTTAATGTTGTTTTCAAAATGGTGAAAATGCTTGAAGCATCGTGATAGAGTACTATAATTTTGTTGTACAAGAAGAAGGGTGATATTTAGAATTGCAACAAATATAGGGGTATCAAGTTGTTAAGCCACACTATGAATGTCACACCCCGAGGCTACCCCCTTGACGTAAACATGGGACCTAAGATCATGAGTGACCCCAAGCTAACCCTGAAGTTGACATATCATAAGCATACTAAAACAACTGAATATAGAGATACTATGCAGAAGCTTAAAACAGTAGATAACTTAAAGTGGGGAGTACCGAAAACTGATTTGAATATATAAAATGTACTATGAGTTTCATGATACTGAACAATCACTCAAAAGCTAAAGCTGAATCTAATACTATGTCTGAAAAAGCCTCTACTGACTAGAATTGTTGGGACATGCCCCAAGCTAACTCTAGCAAAAGTGAAACTGAAATGAAAGACTGAATATAAAAAAACATGTCTATTGTCCTCAAAGTATGAGGACTCACCACTAAAGCTGCTGAACAGCAGATAGAGCAGATAGGGAACCGATCTATGCGTGATCTGGATGTTGAGTACCTAAACCTACATCATGAAAGGATGTAGCGCAAAGTATGTATCAGTACTTGGAATGTACTGAGCATGCAGGATATGGAATATAGCTGAACAAATACATATAAACTGAACAAAACGTAATTGAGCAATGATATAATCTAAATAAGGAAGTAAATACTGCAATGTCACTGAAAAGCTAACTGAATGGAATGACCAAGTACTAATCATGAATAAAACATATTGAGACTCAATGCTGAAGTATAAACTGAAAACCTAGTCAAATGCACTAGAGTTTGACTGTGGGAGCTACTATTAACCAACATAAAACCATGTGAGCTAAATGTGGAGTCTGATGTATACGCCCCATCGAGAGGATCCAATATACCTTACTAGGGGGTATAAAGGCATGACTGGCGTGATCACTAAATTTGATGCCCACAGACGGGACTTATAAACCTACGGGGGCATGTAGTTCTGGGACTATGAGGGTAACTGAACCCTAGTCCAACTCGGTGCTAAGCCTACTCCTAATTAGAAATATGTACAATACAACATAGCTGAAATATACTGGATAACTCAATATTCTGACATGCAAATATTAGAATGCAACATTTAAGACTGACAATGTAACATTCAAAAACTGGAGCATGTTTATTTGTTTAACTGACCTAGCAAGTGTAATTCATGAACTAAGAGAATCTACATAACTAGGGTTCTGAGTTTCATGCAAGGAACTAAGCAACGATGTTACGAAAACATGATAATCTAATTAAGAAAACCATAACAGATAAATCACAACAATTATCTAAAGTTCTAGAAACCCTAGGTCTAAATAAGAGATAGAGAATCAAGAATCTGACTGAATTCTAGGGACCTAGTGGATAAAAGGAACCCACTAGTGAAATCCCACATACCTAGTGATGAATTTCACGGAGAAATCTTTCGATTTTGGGGAAGGAACTGAAGAAAACTTGTTGCGTGTTCTTGAGAAAGCTATCGCCTCTTTTCTCTTCTTTTTGTTATAAGCTTGGTGAATTTTTGGTGAAGAATCGACGAGGGTAGGTTCTAATTGAGTTACTAGGCTTAAATTGAGTAAAACGGCGTAGTTTAGGGGTTAAATGACATAGTTTAGGAGATCAACACATAGGAAAAAAGACCAAAACGACCTCCCTTAAAATCTAACGGAGGTGGACCACAACGCTAGTGACGGACCGTCACTAGGACTATGGCCCGTCGACTGGGTTGTGGTTTGTTGGCCAGTGGCTACTGGTTCTTCCTTTCCACGAGCCCTCCACGGACCATGTGGAGGACCACGGACCGTGAAGGCCACTGTGGTCCTTCACTTGGGCTGGTGGTCTACTGGCTCAAGTCCACGGACCCTCCCACGACCCGTCATCAAGACCACGACCCGTGGAGGGCTCTGTAGTCTGAAGCCTGAGCTTGGGATGTTCTGTCTCATTTCCACAAGCACCAGCACGACTTGTGTGGTGGTCCACGACCAGTGAAGGGTCCCGTGGTCCACCACTTCTGGGAAGGTATGACCCATGATGAGGGTGACGGACCGTGGTTCCTTTCACGGTTTGTGAACCACTCTGTGGTTCACAAATTTTCTGTTGTTCTTCCTGAGTTAAGTTCTGAGGTGTTACAATATCTCCCCCTTGGGAACATTCATCCTTGAATATAGTCTAAACTAGCTGAGTATGGAGGGAAGGAGCTGTAATCCCTACCACTAAGTACAAGAAACTGATATCTAATTGAACTGAGTTCTAAGAACATGCAATTAAGCTGAAAATGCAAGAATAACTGAAGGAACATGATACTAAGACCGATTTTTTGCAAGCGTAAACTGAGAGACCGGAGAGGAACTATTACTTGAAGCTGAAATGGAATCAGAAGGAAAGAGATGAGGATACTTGGCAATCATGGTTGCTTCTGCTTCCCAAGTAGCTCCCTTTACGGATTGACTCCTCCACAAAACCTTCACTGTAGCGACTTCTTTATTTCTTAACCTAAGAACCTGGCGGTCAAGAATCTCAACTAGTACCTCCTCATAAGTGAGACTATCCTTCACAGCCACACTCTTTAATAGTACAATTGATGTCGGGTCATCCACACACTTCTTCAACAGGGAAATGTGAAAGACTGGATGGATTGTTGCTAGTTCTGCTGGCAACTCTAACTCGTAAGACACATTTCCAACCCTTTTCAGGATCTTGTAAAAACCTACATATCTCGGACTGAGCTTCCCTTTTTTGCCAAATCTCATCACCCCCTTCATAGGTGATACTTTCAGGAAACCCCAATCATCAATTTCAAACTCTAAGTCTCTTCTCCTTACATCTGCATAGGACTTTTGACGACTCTGAACTATCTTAAGTCTATCTCTGATGAGCTGAACTTTTTCCATAGCTTCATGAACTGAATCTGGCCCAATCAATGTTGATTCACCTACTTCAAACCAACCAATCGGAGATTTGCATCTACACCCATATAATGCCTCATAAAGGGCCATCTGAATACTGGAATGGTAACTATTGTTGTAGGCGAACTCTATAAGAGGAAGGTGACCATCCCAACTGCCCTTGAAATCGATCAAGCAAGCCCTCAACATGTATTCTAAGGTCTGAATGGTACGCTCTGCTTGACCATCTGTCTATGGATAAAATGATGTGCTAAGATTTACCAGGGTACCAAGACCTTTCTGAAACGATCTCCAGAAATGAGAGGTAAATTGAGGACCTCTATTTGAGATGATAGAAAAAGGAACCCCGTGTAACTTGACTATCTTATAGATGTAGAGTTTAGCATAGTCCTCCGCTGAATCTGTAGTCTTGACAGCCAAGAAGTGAGCGGACTTAGTAACTCTATCTACTATCACCCAAATGGAGTCATGTTGTCTGCGAGTACGAGGTAAACCTGTAATGAAGTCCATATTTATCACTTCTGACTTCCATGTAGTAATGTTAATCTCTTGAGTCATACCTTCTAGTTTCTGATGTTCTACATTAACCTGTTGATAATTAGGACACTTAGCCAAAATGTCTGCTATGTCCCTCTTCATGTCATTCCACCAAAAGACCTCCCGTAGATCACGGTACATCTTAGTGGCACCTGGATGAATAGAATATCTGGAATTATGGGCTTCTATAAGGATCTGCCGCCTCAACTCACCCACATTAGGAACACATAAGCGATCCTGGTAACGAAGTACACCATCTCCCTTTTGGGAGAAAACCTAAACTTTCTGTTGATGAACTGTACCTTTCAACTGAAGTAATATAGGATCACTATCCTGTTTTTCCTTAATCTCCACTACTAATGAAGATTCTAATCCATTCTGAACTATCACCCCACTATCTGATTTGTCTGTAAGGCATACTCCTAAGCGAGTTAATCGGTGAACATCTTTGGTTAGCTCCTTCCTTTCTTCCTCAACATGTGCTACACTACCCATAGATAGTCAGCTAAGAGCATCAACTACTACATTGGCCTTACCAGGATGGTAAAGCACATTCATGTCATAGTCCTTGAGGAATTCAAGCCATCTCCCCTAACGAAGATTCAACTCTTTCTGGGTGAACACATACTGAAGGCTCCTATGATCTGTGAGCACATCTACGTGAACACCATACAAGTAATGTCTCTAAATCTTTAGGGAAAAAACTACGGCTGCAAGCTCGAGGTCATGAGTCGGGTAATTCTTCTCATGTACCTTAAGCTGTCTAGAAGCATTAGCTATGACCTTACCTCGTTGCATCAATACACAACCTAGGCTGACCTTGGATGTATCACAATAAATCAGATAACCGTCTAAACCATCTGGTAAAGTCAAGACATGAGCTGTAGTCAACCTATTCTTCAACTGTGCAAAGCTTTTCTCACACTTATCTGACCACTAAAACTTAACCTTTTTCTGAGTCAACTTGGTCAATGGGGAAGCTATGGATGAAAATCCTTCAACAAATCTCCTGTAATAACTGGTCAAACCTAAGAAACTTTTGATATCTGTGGAGAGGTGGGTCTGGACCATTGCTTCCCTTATCTGTTGGAGAGGTGGGTCTAAGCCCTTGCTTCATTGCCTCTATTTTATGAGAATCTACTTGAATTCCTTCGCTAAATACCGCATGACCAAGGAAAGCGACAGACTGTAACCAGAATTCACACTTGCTGAACTTAACGAATAACTGGCAATCTTTGAGAGTTTACAGAACAACCCTCAGATGAGTTGCATGCTCCTCCTCATTGCGAGAATAAATAAGGATATCATCTATAAAGACAATAATAAACACATCCAAATACAGTTTGAACACCCTGTTCTTTAAGTCCATGAAAGTTGCATGAGCATTTGTTAGTCTGAAAGACATAACTACAAAATCATAATGACCATATCGAGTTCTGAAGGCTGTTTTTGAAATGTCACTATCTCTGACTCTAAGATGATGATAGCCGAATCTGAGTTCTATCTTTAAAATATAACTAGCACCCTGAAGTTGGTCGAACAAGTCATCAATCTTGGGGATAGGGTATTTGTTCTTGATTGTGACTTTGTTCAACTGACGATAGTCAATGCACATTCTGAGAGAACTATCTTTTTTTTTCACAAACTACACTGGCGCACCCTATAGAGAGATACTAGGTCTGATGAAGCCCTTATCTATAAGGTCTTTCAACTAGTCTTTCAATTCCTTAAGCTCAACTGGAGTCATTCTGTAACGAGGAATCGAAATAGGCTAGGTGTCTGGAAGGAGATCTATTTCGAAGTCGATTTCCCTTTTGGGAGGAACTCTGGGAAGATCTTTTGGAAACACTTTTGGAAACTCATTTACTACTGGGACTGACTCAAGAGTTGGGGTTTTTGAGTTTGAATCCTTAACTCGAACAAGATGATAGATATATCCCTTGGAAATCATCTTTCTAGCGTTAAGGCAAGAAATGAATCGATCCATAGGCACTGAGCTACTACCCTTCCACTCTAAGACTGGCTTGTTTGAAAACTGAAACCAAACGATCCTAGTTCTACAATTGACTGAGGCATAACAGGAATGTAACCAATCCATGCCTAGAATAATATCGAAAACTCTACAAGATCTGTTAAGGTGACTTTGTGAGAAAATATGACAGGGCAATTTCTGTATACCCATCTAGCTATAACTGGGTCACCAACTGGAGTAGAGACTGAGAAGGGTTCTAAAAGAGTTTCTGGACTGACACTGAAGGTTACTGCTATGTAGGGAATTACAAAAGACAATGTAGCCCCTGGATCTAAAAATGCATAAACATCTAAATAAAAAACTCGCAACGTACCACTGACCACATCAGGAGAATCTTCCTGATCCTGGCAAGCCTAGAGAGAATACAACCTATTCAGGCACTGACCGCCACCTGTACCAGATGAAGTATCCTGTTGAGATGGGTGATCTGCTGGTACTGCTGGAACTGTAGACTGAGCTATATTGTTGTTACCTCCTTGTCCCTGCCTGGAAAAAGGTCAATCCTTCAACCTATGGCCAGACTGACCACACCCAAAGCACCCTTCCCTGCATGTAAGACACTCGCCCGGATGTTCCTACCACACTTTGGACAAGTCAGGAAAGTTCTATTACCTGTAGCACTCCCCTAAGACTTAGAGCCTAATGCCCTACCTTTCTGATCATGTCGAAACCTAGGGATGAAACACTAGCTGATGAAGGTGTTGGGGCTGTAGATCTCTGTTGAAACTGTGAGCGGTTTCCACCACCCGTTTTCTGCTGAGAATACTCATAGTTACATGTCCGTGCCTTCGTGTTGTCCTTAACCAATTCCCTAAGCTTGTCTCCCTCAACCTGCTGAGCATAAGTCATAAGCCTAGATATATTCATATCCTCTAACAACATAGCATTCCTGCACTCTATCTTCACTAAGTCGGATACTCTAAACAGAAACTTACTCATCTGTGCCCTTAAATCAGCAACTATATGTGGAGCATACCTGGAGAGTTGAGTGAACTTCAGCCGTACTCTTGGACGGACATTGTACCTTACCTCAAATTTATAAACTCCTGAGATTTAGCCTCTCTTAACTCTCTCGGGAAGAACCTATTTAGAAAAGCTTCAGTAAAGCATTCCTAAGTCACAGGAGTTGCATCCGCACCCCTGTTTTCTTTCCACTGAGTGAGCCAAATGTGAGCCACATCCTTAAGCTGGTAGGATGCCTACTCTACCATATCATTACCAGTCACTTACATCACTCCAAAAAATTTCTCAACCTCGTCAATGAAGTTCTGTGGGTCCTTATCAACCTTTAACCCTAGAAATTCTAGTGGATTCATATAAATAAAGTCTCGAACCCTAGCTGAAGCTGATCCAACATTAGTGTTAGTATGAACTGGGCCTGCTGATTATTATGGTTGGCCACACTCTGAGCCAAGAGCTGGATAGCATTCCAAAACTCTGCATTCGAAACCTCATGGTCTGGATTTGGCGGAACTAGTTTAGCGTTGCGGGCATTAGCATTTCTTGCGTAAGCTTTACGAGGAGGCATGATTTGAAACACATAACGACAAATTAGAAAAGAGATCATACCCACGCACGATAAGAATATCAAGAAAGTGAAGTTTTTTCTAAAATACTTCGTAGCCTCTTTCTCATTAGTTGTGGTGCACTTTACACCTATGAAATAGACTCTACTTAATGCGGATTTTAGACATCCTAGGACTCTTGAACCTAATGCTATAATATGAAGTTTGTCACGCTAATATACCGTGAGTTTACAGTATTTCTAATACATTTCACTTACAAGTTGTGTGTGTTTAGGGCCTTTTAATATTGGGTTTTATGTGTTTTTATCATGTTTTGCAGGAAAGATGTTCATGCGCGGAAGTATAGAGACAGCTGAAAGAAATGCAGAAACATGGCATTGACGGAGGTGATCTACTGACCGTAGGTCCATTCACGGTCCGTAGGTGATGACCGTAGATCAGCAGGCATGGTATTGAGGACAAATCAGGGAAATCTGACCAAGTGTGGAACCACGGTGATCTACGGACCGTACTGTTGATCCGTAGAGTGATACTGCGAGGGTTCCAGTACCTGATTTTTGAAGATTCTAAGTGTGGAGCTACGGAGGGGATTGACGGACCGTAGATCGATCTACGGTCCGTACTGCTAGTCCGTCGTTTGCTTCAGAGAAGCTAATTTTTGGAAGCGGAAATATTTTCTAAGTCCTGGCTGACGGAAGGGACTTACGGACCGTAGATCCATCGACGGTCCGTAAGTCAGTCTCGTGGATTGA
>JAJOOR010035883.1:0-10325 GCA_036250505.1 Solanum acaule | reverse complement strand
TTCTTTGTTAACTTTCTATTGGTTTGGTATACGGGTTCGGTTAAATTCAGTAGCTTTAGTTTAAACCCTATGCAGAATCTGTAAACTTCAAATTTTGGCTCCGCCTGCGGCTAGTCACTATATAATAATAGGAATTGAGCACTTGGCTTTTGAATAGAGCTTCTACGTGTACCAAAATTAGAAAATGAGGTGATTATTATAATCTTGTTGACTAAATATAGAAAGCATCCATTACCCCCAAAAAGTGTGATTTCACTGTCATTGGAGGTTTATTTTATTTTATTTTATTTGTGCTTTCAATAATGCAGAGTAGTTTTACAAAGATCCTTTCTTTGTGCCACTGGTAGGTAATATTGCTGATTTTGTTGTAGTTTTGGGGTTATAAAGTTCACATTATTTATACTGGAGGATGGGGTGAGGGGTTGTCTATAATGCTGGTTACGGTTTCACGTGAACTCAGTAATTTTTGTAGATACTAAGAAATCCACTCAGTGTTCTTACAGTGTCTTGCTTTTGATTTCACCATCTTTGGTTGTTGATTGTGTTTAGGTTATCACATTTTTCTGTGGCTGTAACTGTTTCCTTATTAGTTGCTTTGTTTCTACACTATTGTTTTCCCTCTTTTATACCTATTTTGATATGTTGTACTCGAACCGAGGGTCATCCGGAAACAACCTCTTTTACCTCCACAAGGTAGGGGTATGGTCTGTGTCCACTCTACCCTCTCCAGACCCCACTTGTGGGATTTCACTGTGTATGTTATTGTTATTATTGTACTAAAGAAATCCACTAAATATTTGATTTTGAACCCAATCTGTATTGTAATATTAACTTGAGGTCTCTATAGGAGCTCATATACTTCAAATTCTGAATCAACATCTGTTTGTCATAACTGTATCTCAAATGTGGTGTTTGGTTTATCTCATTTTGCAGAAGCCAAGAAACAGGTTATTCCTTGAGTTAGGAGAAGTTGTTTTGCTTTGTTTGTGGTTTTTTTTATAATCTTTTCTACAGAAGGGAAAGTGGGTAATATTGTTTGGAAGTGGAAATATACTCTAGTGGGAATCTACTAGGAGTAATTTATTTTCTATAAACTAAGCAAAGTTTGGAAGGTGACAAAAAGAAAGACAAAAATCTTGGAATTGTTTTAGAAAACCAAGGTTTTCTTGCTCAGAATGTCTGTTGCCTTGTTATGGGTTGTGTCTCCTTGTGAGGTCTCAAATGGGACAGGATTCTTGGAATCAGTCCGGGAGGGAAACCGTTTTTTTGATTCATCGAGGCATAGGAATTTGGTGTCCAATGAGAGAATCAATAGAGGTGGTGGAAAACAAACTAATAATGGACGGAAATTTTCTGTACGGTCTGCTATTGTGGCTACTCCATCTGGAGAACGGACGATGACATCGGAACAGATGGTCTATGATGTGGTTTTGAGGCAGGCAGCCTTGGTGAAGAGGCAGCTGAGATCTACCGATGAGTTAGAAGTGAAGCCAGACATACCTGTTCCTGGGAATTTGGGCTTGTTAAGTGAAGCATATGATAGGTGTGGTGAAGTATGTGCAGAGTACGCAAAGACGTTTAACTTAGGTTAGCTTCTTTAATCTATTCATGCGTTTACCAAATTTTTTCGTTAAAGTACTAATTATGACTATATATATGCCTGTTCATGTAATTGATGAAGACAAAATTTGATCTTTGTTTGGTTATTCAGGAACTATGCTAATGACTCCCGAGAGAAGAAGGGCTATCTGGGCAATATATGGTGAGGTTTCTAGCCATTTAATAACAGATACGCACACAAACATGTATGATTAATCGGAGACGAGAAAAAAAGAACTAAAGTTTGAGTTTGAGGGTCACATGTAATAGGTAAAATCCGAGCTTGGCTAGCTTTAGACATTTTATTGTCATATCATGCTTAATACTAGCCAAAACATTGAAAAAGAACATGATTAATATTTCACATACTAATATTTTCATTTGTGTTACTGTTTACATTTTTACTGATGGAACTGGTTTGTTTTGATTTGTTAAACTTCATATTTGATGTTAATAAAATATATCAATCCTCCCTCTTTCTCCACTTCAAGCTTTACTCTAGTGTTGAAAGGGAAAACTCCTTATAATGATTGCATATACAAACGAACTTCTTGAGTTGAATAGTTTCTCATTGTGTTCTGTTTAAACAGTATGGTGCAGGAGAACAGATGAACTTGTTGATGGCCCGAATGCATCATATATTACCCCGGCAGCCTTAGATAGGTGGGAAGATAGGCTAGAAGATGTTTTCAATGGGCGGCCATTTGACATGCTCGATGGTGCTTTGTCCGATACAGTTTCCAACTTTCCAGTTGATATTCAGGTTAGTCTTCCAATTCTATGATCTTCATATTTGTTCAATTTGAGTTTGATGTCGTGTTAACTGAGTGGTTTTCCGATAGCTTACTTCAACCTTGTGGAAAATGTTTTTAGTTGGATCTCTAGTTCTGTTTCCTTTATCTGTTTCTCTCGTCCTAGATTCTACACATACTTCGTTCTGTTATAACATTTTTTTCGTCTTTTGGTGTTGTTTTGTGTGCGAATCATATATTTGGAACAGAAACATTATTTGTTCACATAATTTGATTTGCTTTGTTCAACAGCGTAAATCATCTATCCTTTCAATATATGTTGCAGCCATTCAGAGATATGATTGAAGGAATGCGTATGGACTTGAGGAAGTCGAGATACAAAAACTTCGACGAACTATATCTCTATTGTTATTATGTTGCTGGTACGGTTGGGTTGATGAGTGTTCCAATTATGGGTATCGCACCTGAATCAAAGGCAACAACAGAGAGTGTATATAATGCTGCTTTGGCTTTGGGGATCGCAAATCAATTAACCAACATACTCCGAGATGTTGGAGAAGAGTAAGTACAAAGCTATATTTTACGCACATAATTTTTTTTGCTAATATTTACATATCAAAAAATAGAAAATGAGCTGTTCGGTTATCCAGTTTATTTGTTTTTTATGTCAACATAATAGTATAAAGTAATTAGTATCAGTCGTTCTGGGAATAAAACTGCAGAACTCAATTTAGCCTTGTTGGGAAATGCTGCTTCTTTTGAGAGCTTAAAGCTCATTAGTTAGTCGTTAGAGGCGAAGAAATTCTTCATTTTCCATCTTTATTCCACCATAAAGTTGAAAGTGCCATGTATTAGCTCTTAAGGCTTCCGTTGTTCTTATATTTTGCTTTCCCTGCAGTGCCAGAAGAGGAAGAGTCTACTTGCCTCAAGACGAATTAGCACAGGCAGGTCTATCCGACGAAGACATATTTGCTGGAAGGGTGACCGATAAATGGAGAATATTTATGAAGAAGCAAATCCATAGGGCAAGAAAGTTCTTTGATGATGCTGAGAAAGGCGTGACAGAATTGAGTGCAGCTAGTAGATTCCCTGTAAGCATTCGTAAACTCTTAGTCATATGAACATGATTTCTTTTCGCGTTATTAGATGAATATGATTGCGTGTGTTGAGTATTTCTAGGTCGATGAAGTTGAGAGGAAAGGATTTTAAGTTTTAACGACTTTTACCGGGTGCCATGTTATCTGCTACCTAATCTTAGGTAGTTGTAGAATTTTAACCTCACGTCCAGCTACCAACCGAGGAATGAACCTGCATTGAGCTCGTAGTTATGAATATTTTCTGTGGCATGACATTGCGCGGATCATGAAATGTCTTAGATTGGTATTAGTTCGTATATGTAATTGACAAATTTTATAGCTCAGATCTTTAGTTTTCTCTGAACGACCTACAAACCAACGGATAGCCTTGCATTGAGCTTGCCGTTCTGAGTATTTGCACTAACATTACATCATGTGGATCCTGAAATGGCTCGGATTGTTATTATTCTGGATATGGCAAAATCATTCTATTAGTATTAGATATCGAATAACTACATTTGACCTAACAAGTACCTTGTGTTAGAATTACAATATCTCATACCTCGTATCTTTAGTATTCTCTTATTTATTACCCGTGTCTACTATTCTGGCAAAATAACCTCACACGTTCCTCGTTTTTTTTTTCCAGGTATGGGCATCTTTGGTCTTGTACCGCAAGATTCTCGACGAGATTGAAGCCAATGACTACAACAACTTCACAAGGAGAGCTTATGTGAGCAAATCAAAGAAGTTGATTGCATTACCCATTGCATATGCAAAATCTCTTGTGCCTCCTACAAGAACTATCTCTCTTCTAAGCTAAAGAATGAAATCAAGATATATATAAAAAAATAAAATCAAGGCAAATTAAGCAATATACATTAGAAAAAAAAGGAAGAAGAAATATTGTTGTATTGATATAAATGTATATCATAAAGATTAGGTTGTAGTAAAATTCAATATAACAATCTCTCATAGTTGCAACTTTTCAACAATTATCTGCCCCGCACTTGGCTACTCAGGATAATACTGTGGGCACGATAACTGATATACCAAATTCATTTTTGGTTCATTGGAAAAAAATGTTGTTACTTTTTTGGGGAAAAACAGAAACTATCTCACAAATGACGATTATGCATTTCGATTTTGTAAAGTTGTCATCCAAATTCGATTCAATCCATACACCAATAGCCAACAAGAGAGTTAGAGACACAATGGTCTAGCCGTCTAGACGCAGATTATTGAGTAGTATTTTTTTAGTGGTGTATACCTAATTCGATTTTTTTGATCGATTCGGTTTGTAAATATAGCCAATCATATTCAAATCGGAAAATCACAATATTTTATAATTGAATTTGTAATCTAAATTCGAACTGTATTGTTCTATATGCTTCGAATCGATTTGGATACATTCTACTATTTTAATAATCTTTTCACCTTTTTAAAACTGTCACACATATAAATTGAAATGGAGGGAGTAACAGACTTTATTGAGTTTTTGATGGTTTGGGCCAAAACAAATAAGATCATTCAAGGTGCTGGAGCTTTGGATTTGTCATATGAGCAACTCTTTCTTGTCCATTAAGTTACGGATTAAGATTTTAAGAAAACTCAATAAGCTAGAAGCTTTTTAGTGACGAATTAGTTAGAGATCACCAACAAATTTCAATATTGTTTGATACCATCAAAGTATATAAATATCAATAATATATAATGTTGAAGAAGCAGTGATTCACTGAATAGAACAAGGGAGCAGTCGGGCAAATAGTTTGGGCCGTGGGTTCAATCAGGGTAAATATATTAGGTTGAGTTCAATTTGAATAAATACTTTACCTAATAAGTCCAATTTGTGTAGTTTTTTCATAAATAATCTCATAAAATATTCCGTAATTATTATTCTTATCCACGAACCCAAACAAACCCTAACCATTGGATGAGTCGGTGGGCCCAACTAAGTCCACCAACATAGGACTTACTTCATTAGGTGTCAAAACCGACATCAATTTTTTTCTTATTTATTTTTATTTCTGGTAGAAAAATAGTAGAAAGTTACCTTCACATAGAAAATGCGTGCTCTATATTTATTTGAAATAATGAAAATTTTAAAAATTATATTTTATCTATTGCACTCTATTTTATTCGAAATTGTATTGATTCGTTTTTTCTAAATTTCATAGAAATAGTAAATGTGTATAATATATTGGGTTCTAGGGAGATTGTTACGGTTTTGTCCTGATTTTCTTACTTTATTTGAAGTTTATTTTTTTCCTAAAAAGAAAGACAAAGCATTACCATAAATGTTTTAATTTTTTTTTTCTGAAATTAAAACATTATTTTCTTCCATATTTGGGTTTATTCTTTCCTTAGAGGAAACGTTTGAAACTCTATAAATTGAAGATCCCTCTTCTCATACAAAATACAACAGCAACATCCACAATGTAGTCGTTTAAAGAATTTTGTTTATGAGGAGATTATTCTCCCAATATAATTTATGTTTTTTTATATTAGTTTTCAATATGTAGGTCACTTGACCAAACCATATGAATAATATGTTTTTAGTATGCTTTTATTTGTCATATGATTTACCAACCATATGCTTTGTTATTATAAGCTTTCACATGACGTCATGATTACTTTCGAACCCACAAGTTGTTGGATTCGAAAGTGATTAGGGCGTTATGGGGAAGCTTACAATTGCAAATCATATGGTTGATAATAAAAGCATATTGTTGATATGATTTGGTCAAGTGACTTATGTATTGAAAACTAATATTAAAAAACATAAACTCTATTAGGAGAATAATCTCCCCATAAATAAAACTTTAGACGTCTACATTATGGATACGTCTACATTATGGATGCTACCCTATTATGCTATGAAAATAGGGATCTTCAAATTTTTTCTCTAAGGAATGAATAACTAGATATGTAAGAGATTTATTTTTTTATTTTTTTCAAAAAATGTAAAAATAATTATAGTAATGCTTTGACTTTTCTTTGAAGAAAAAGTAATATTCAAATATATAATCATGACAAAACCTAACAAAATATGATCCATAAAATTGGGTGGTTAAAATTTAATGAATACTGAAACCATAAGTAAAAGTCAAGTCAAATGGTGAAGAAAAAAAAAAACCTAAAAAGGTGTCCCCCTCCACCCCCTCGTTCTAAAATACTTTTTTGGTTCACTTTTATTTGTCGCAATACACCTATATATTAAGAAAATAATGATTAATAATTGTCGCGATACTAGTCTTATTAAAAGTGTCTAATACTTGTATTAAATTTTGAAAATGATTTGGAGAATAAGCAATTTATGACAAGAGTAAATATGAAAAATATATACTCCCTCCGTCCCATTTTATATGTCATCTTTTTACTTTGCACTTGCATTAAGAAATGATGTAACTTTACCCTTCTACCCTTATTTAATGTTTTCTTAAGTCAACTTTATAATAAATGATGAATATATTTTCAAGATTAATTAACTACTTTATCAAGGGTATAATAGGTAAAATATGATAATTTATGCATAAATTTATAAAATGACAAGTATTGTGGTCCAGCTATTTATAGAAATGAATGACATATAAAATGAGACGGAGGGAGTACTAATTATCTTTTCTTGATATGTTAAAAATGACAAATAAAACTGAAAATCTATATTTAAAATAATAATAAGTAAAGGTGAATAGCGAAAAATTTAATTAAAGTTTACATATAGTGTCACATAACTGAAAAAGAGAAAGTACAACTTTCAAAACTTCTTTCTTTCTTGAATTTTGTATCGAATCAAAGTGTAAATAATAATAGATGAAATGTTTACATTTACGAGCGGAGTCAGATAGAAGCAAGGAAATTCAACGAAAAATTATACTTTACATTCAACGTTAAAACTATTTTTAATGTATATATATTATAGTATATATTGAATTCTTTTAACTTTTTTCATGTATTCATTTTTTTTATATTTTAAACTTTCTTAGTGAAAATTTTGATATCGCTACTAGGCACCCTATTAGTGGTGGAAATATAGGCACAAGCACACTTGTCACATTATACACATATATATGGTCATTAATTTGTTCTAATTTAATTTGGTATAAGCTGAAAAATTTTCAACAATTTTTTGTCCCTTCTTGGAAAAGTTTTATTAATGCATTTTAATCAAAAATAAATTAGCATGTGATTGTGATAAATATTAATATATTATTTCAACGTGTTTTACGTTACTTGAACATGCTTTTCTCAATTTATATAAAAGAAAGACCGTTGAAAGAAAATATCAGTCTTTTGGGGCTTTCTAATTGGTCAAAAGGAAAAACGTGAAATATGAAAATTTATCGGCTTGAGATTTTTATAGTAAATTAACTTCCAACGTGGTAAAATAGTTATCGTGTTTTTCATTTACTCATCATATATGGTCAATATATATATATGGCTTAACTACCAAATGAAGAAAAAAAAATTATGTTCTTCAAAAAATATGTTTGGATGTTGATTATACGGACCTATAAGAAAAGTATTTGACTATAGGTATGTTTGGTTAGGGGTGTGCGAGAATCGAATTAATTGATAAATTGAATCGGAAAAAATATTATTGGTTTATTGAGTTAAAACGTTTTTAATGGTATTGTAAAAAAGAATTACCCGATTATTGGTTTGGTTTTGGTATTTAATATTGGGTTATTGGATAAATCGATAACCCATTAAATTGGTAGTAAGTTACTACTTTACCCCTACATAAATGTTAAATATTAACTTCAGTACCTTACCAGATATTGCCTATTCTCTTTACGGTTCAATTCACACTTTACAATGACTTTGAATTCACAACTTTATATTATACAAAACGTAAAAACCAAAAGTAAGAACCTTATTCCTCTTAATTTCTCTTTGTCTTGTACTTATATAGTTTTTTTCATGTTAGTTATTATTGTTTCTATTTTATGAGCGTTCTGTAAAGTTACATTATTGTCTTGTTGCGTCAAATTATTGGAGAAGTCATATATTTGTATTATAAGATTTTTCTTATTGGTTAAACCGAAAACGAACCGTTAAGGACCAAAATCAATAAATCAAAAATCGATAAAAATGTCTTATTGATTTGATTAATGATTTAGCATATTTAAAAATAAAAAATGGATAAATCAAATTAATAATACATAAATTGAACCGAAACAACCTATGCACACCTATGTTTGAATATTTATGTATACTATAACAAATAAAGGATTTTACGATAAATTATTCAGCAAGTCGCTATATTATATTTAGCGCCAATAATAAACATAAATATTTATAACCAACACTTTATATAAATAATAATAAATTTTCTATATAAAATTTAATAATATTAACTCAATTACCGCTAAAATTAAAACTAGTTCAGTGAGGGAGAGTTTGGTTAGGGCAGCCCAGGATGAAGTGGTGAGGTCAAAGCAGCCAAAAAAGTATAATAATTAATAATTCAATTAATTATTACTGGCATTTTCAAGGGTCAGTGATCTTATTAGTTGGAATTGAACTGTGAAACATGGTGGAATTTACTATTTTTACATCCTTCATTCCATTTTATATGACACAATTGAAATTATGAGAATCAATCAAGTTTTTTTTTGATCGTTTTTTTATATATACTTTTTACCTATTTTAAGTTGTTAACTTATAATTTACAATCAAAATTTAAAAGGATATATCTTAAAATTTAATTATACCACATAAATTGCGACCGAGAAAGTAGTAACTATACAAAGTCACTGCAACTTCACTATTATTCCACCTAAACAACCATTTAGGGACCCATAATGGGCCACATTAGTCTTGACTCCACACTTAGTTTTTCTTCTATAAATTCTCCATCTTAGTTGCATCTTTTGCATACAAATTCTAACCTCACTATATTTTCCACTCGAACAAATTTTAATACCCTATTCTTCTTGAAAAAAAACACAAACTTTTACTCTAATCCTATGGATAATTTACCAAAATGTGGAGCAAATTATGTTTCTCTAACTCCTCTTACCTTCTTAACAAGAGCCTCAAAATGTTATGCCAATAGAACCTCTATCATCTATGGCAATGTCCGTTTCACATGGAGGCAAACCTACGAGCGTTGTTGTCGCGTTGCTTCCTCTCTTCGATCTCTTAACATTGTCAAGAACGACGTGGTAAGTACAAAAAATTAATCAATTATCATTTAAACGTGATGAATTTATGTTATGTATATGTTGAATGTGTAAAAACCTAACACAATATGTTATCTCATGTTTGTTATTAATACTTATTATAGAGATTTACATGAAATTACATCAAGTGACATGATTCTATATATACTTATTTCACTACAAAAGAAAAGAAGAAAGTAGTGACAAGACAATTTCTATCGCTAAACAATAAAAATCTTTTTCTAATTCATTTTTAAATAAGTTAACGATAGATTATTAAAAAATCATATTACCTATGAGCTATTTGGCGATAGATTAACGACGAATTTCACAACTAACCCCTTTTTTCTTTTTGTAGGTTTCAGTGTTGGCACCAAATGTTCCAGCAATATATGAGATGCATTTTGCTGTGCCAATGGCAGGGGCTGTATTGAATACAATAAATACAAGGCTAGATGCTAAGAATATTGCAATTATTCTCAAACACTCTGAAGCCAAAGTATTTTTTGTTGATTATGAGTACCTTGAAATTGCTAAAAAGGCCCTTGAACTACTAGCAACATCCAAAATGACAAGAATACCCCTCGTCGTTGTTATCGATGACATCGACTCCCCTACCGGAATCCGGCTAGGTGAGCTCGAGTACGAGCAACTCGTGCACCAAGGAAATCCGAGTTACGTCCCCGAAGAAATCACCGATGAATGGGATCCAATCACCTTGAATTATACAT
>JAJOOR010035877.1:0-10372 GCA_036250505.1 Solanum acaule | reverse complement strand
ATAATAAAACTTAAATCAAAATCAAATTAATACTAATGCAAAAAGAAAATCAATTCAACACTAAGAATGACAATAATATTGAATATTTGTTCTTTAGTTTTACATTGATTTAGACAATTAAAATACATAATCTAATTTTAATATTCCTTAAATATTTAGTAATGTAACGAATACTTATTAAACTTATTTTAGCATGATTTAGTTTTTTAAATTATGATAATTTTCATTATGACTTTGTAATATTTATTTTATATAATGATTTCATTATTATTTTTTGTTGAATATTTTAGTGTCATCGGTACTCACCTCATATTTTGTGTTATTTTTTTAAGAAACACCTTAGATAATTGTATTTTGGTTGGACTAAATAAATATTTGAAGCACAAGTTAATTATATGTTTGTATGCAAACTTTACCGAAAAAATCCAAAAATCTAAAAAAATCTGAGGTTTATTAGTTTGGTTTGATTTATAAATTTAAAAATTCAACACAATGGTTTGGTTTGGTATTTGAAAAACCCGAAAAAATCCGAATTTTATTAGTTTGGTTTGGTTTATAAATTTAAAATTTTTACACTAATGATTTGGTTTGATATTTAAAAAACCCGAACCAATCCGGTCATGTAAACCCCTACTTTGGGAAGTATGAAAATGTGTGATAATGTTTTTTTTAGGCTTGGACGGGTGGAGAAAATCACCTATTATTTTTCCTTTAATTGAAATTTGAACTGAAAATTTCATTATTTTAAACTATTTCATTAACTAATAGGTCACATCTTGAATGCAATATGAATATGTCAATAATATTTACTATTCACTCTGTCCCAATTTATGTGACTTACTTTCCTTTTTAGTCAGTCCCAAAAAGAATGACCCATTTCTATATTAAGTAACAATTTGACTGTAAAATGTCTATTTTACCCTTAATGAAATGATTTACAGCCACACAAATTTCTATCATTCATTTTGGACCACAAGTTTTAAAAGTTTTCTTTTCTTTCTTAAACTCTGTGCCGAGTCAAACTACCTCACATAAAATGAGATGGAGGAAGTACTATTTATGAAGTAAATTGACTAGAGATATAAAATCAAAATTTTAACCATACTAAATAGTATAATTTTCAAAGAAAGAGCCTTAATTAGCATAAGGTGGCTTCACCACCACCTACATAATAATGGAACAATAAAATTATGACGTTCATATAAATTAAAACACAAATTTACATGATACGTACAATTTTAAATAATATTGTTGGAACTCAAAACAAATAATACATATTATGAACCAATAACAAAGATCAGCAACCAAAGGAATCAAGATATTAAAAAATTAACTTAAATTGTCCTTCATTTAATTAATTAAACTAAATTAAATTTGACTAATACTTAATACATATATAATTTACATATATCAAACTAGAAAACTATACAACAAATTTGTCCTTGCTACATATTTGTCCTGCTATTTACGTGAAAGATCACAAAAAGTATTAACTCATGTAAAAGGAAGGTCGAAGGGATGACAACTTTGTAAGCGGTTGTTGAAATAACTATATTTGTTTTAAAATAAAATAATTGTGACACAAATTATTAATTTCATCTTTAAATTATTAACAGTCTTAAAAACACTCAGTTATTTAATTAAATAAACTTAAATATAGCAAGTGGTCTCAAATTCTTGTAAGAGCATATAACTCTAACTTAAAAACATAAAAAAGTGTTGAAAATATCATTAAACTTGGTGAGAAATTAGGGGTGTATTTCACTCTCGTTGCAAGATCAAGAGTGTATTGAAGTTCAATTAGTCAAGTAAAAAAAGTGTTTTTAATGCTATCAACAGTTCATGAATGAAACTAATAATTCACGCCAAATTAAAAATATTTTCAAATACTCCCATCTAAAATAAAATAAGGGAAAAGGGCCGCATGATATACCCCTTAACTTTGCCATTTAGAACTGATATATCCTCATTATGAAAGTGGCTTATTATAAATACCCTTATTGTTAGAGAAATGGCTCACATACACCCTGATCATAACAAAGTGAGCTCACATTTACCCTTCATCTAACGGAAGTGAAAAAATAAGTTTTAAATTTATTTTTTTGACTTTAAATTTTAAAAATATTCATGTAGGGTATATATATGATCATTCTAGCAAAATTCAAGGTATATTTTAATCTTTTTCATACAAAAAATAATTTTTGACCTTTTTGATTATTATTATTCGAGTTTCTTATTCTTTTTTCTTCTTTCATTCTTTGGTGTAAAAAATATTCAAAACTAATTTTTTACGGCTATATTGTAATTTAGTTTTTATATTTATAAAAAAGAAAAAAGGGGGCATCTATAATAAATATTACAAGAACATTAGTGAAAGATAAATAAATTTGACCATCAAAATAATAAATTTAAATTAATCGTTGAAACAAAAAAGTAAAAGAAAACGTGTCAGGAGGATCAAATATAACCCATATGGATTATATTTTTTTCAAAAAAATTAAATTAAAATTAATTTTTCCAGTTCCGTTAAACAAAAAGATATATGTGAGCTATTTGTATAACACTAGGATAGATATATAAGTCACTTTTATAAGGAGAGGTCTATCAACTTTAAATGACAAAATTGGGGATATATCAAGCCATTTTCCTATAAAATAAACATGTTTTTCACAAAAATATCCTTAATTGACAGCTAATCATGTCCTAAACATTTCCATAATCCTAATTTGAAAAAAACCCTATAAAAACAAAGGCTACTTCTCTTTCCCTTCTCACCAACAAACCTGCAACTCACAAAAACACATGCATTAGCCGCCAATCCCATCCCCAAAAAAAAAAAAAACAAAAAACAAAAAAAATGTCAAAATCCTCTTCAGTAGATCAAAATCTACACGATGACCTTCGGTCACCGCTTATTCCGTCGGCTGCAGCAACAACAGCCGACGGATATTCGAAACAAAAAAAAGTAACAATGGATCAAATGTTGGAAAAATACTGCGGCGATTTCGGTTGTTGGCAATTTAGTCATTTCGTATTAACGAGTTTTGCTTGGGCTCTAGAAGGAATTCACACTATGATTATGATTTTCGCCGATCGTGAACCGGCCTGGCGGTGTTCGACGAACCGGTGGTGCGATTCAACGGCGAAAAGTGTGTGCGGTCTTGAACCGGGTTCATGGGAATGGACCGGTGGAGCTGCAAGTTCTACGGTTTCAGAGTTCGGTTTAATTTGTGGACAGAAATATAAAGTTGGGCTTGTCCAATCCTTATTTTTCGCTGCCTGCATGATCGGTACGTTTGTTACTTTCTCGATTAATTTATTTGTTCGATTTTAACTTTAACACTAACGGGTCGTTATAGGATAAGAAAATAGTGATAGAATAAATTTTTTGTATCTTGTTTGGTTGTCATATTTGAGATAACTTATCACATCATTTATAGATGAAATAAATTATTCCATATACATGGTTGGATAAGTTGTTTCGAGATAGTTAATCTTAGGATAAGTAATCGATAACTTATTTCTGATCAAACGACCTTATAAGAAAAATACGTAGAGTGAGGCGTAGCAATATATTACTTATATCACATTTAGTTATTTACGACACCACATGTGTATCTTTGGATTATTTTGTCGTTTTTTTATCAGTTTGTACAAAGTTGACGAGGATGTGTTTTTTTTTTTGGAATATTTTATTTTGGGTAAAAAATAAAAAAGCACTAGTAGGAAAATGATTGAATCCAAATCTTTGTTTGCTAACGAATTGTTAATAATTCATATTCTAAGTTTGTCAAAATCTCAATTAAATTAAATGAGACAAAAAATAAAAATGAAGATAGACGACAATGTATGTCAGAGACATAATAAATTGAAGATAAGGACAATAATAATATATGGGGTTTCCTACTTTCTCTTTTAATTGAGTTTATTGTATAAGACTTGCTTAAGCTAATTAACATTTTCGATACAATTTGTAAGTGTTTTACAATTTATAAATTATTATATTAAAGTTAAATTTATCTTCTTGCAAAAAGAAGAAAAGTCGGGATAAACTTGACAAGTGAAGGATACAAAAGTATATAGTATATACTTTTAGGTTAGTATTAGAATATCCTTTTTTTTCTTACTAATTCCACACCTGCCCTCAATTTGAATACTTAAGAATATGCTTGCCCGATCCGTATCTTCCTCTTTCCATGTGTGAGGTAGATAATAGTTACTATCGAGTTTTAATTCAATCTGAAATGTTAGTTCAATTGGTTATAAGTATCGTCGTTTCAAATTAAGTAATTCATCATTCACTAATGCTAGACAACACTACATATGTTTAAGATCCGATTTAGAATGTGAATAATATAAGATGAAAGTTTAATATTTAGCGAATTATGAATAGAAGTGGTAAATTATGAACTGCGATGAGTATAATATAATAAAAAAAAATCTAAGATTTAGATCAATTTTGAAAATTAATTTATGAGATGAGAATTATGTTAAGTTGTATATAAAGAGACCAAGTAACTCATCGTAGGTACTCTCTTTTATCTCAATTAATAATAATAATATGAGTGTTGGCACATAGGTTAAGAGAGAGAAAGAGAGTTAATGATTTGTAAAAAATATATATGATTAAGAAGAAGTCATATTACTAGTGTGATTATAAGTTGTCTAATTAAGGATTAAATTTTTTCACAAAATTAAACTATTTTAAATTAAGTTAAAAAGAAATATGAATTAGAGTATTAAATTAGGCTGCTTTTGTTTTCCCTCAATAACTCATCAAATAAAAAAAAATAACTCTGGAGCAAGGAGAGGAGGTGTTAGGTGTATCGAGATATACATGAATTATTACTATTTATTACTCAAAATAAAATATACGTATGGACCAGACAAAGCTTATTAATGTCATGTTACTTAGCCAGATTTTTCTAGAAATATAAATAATTAAATATCACTATTATTATTATTATTATAATAATAAATACTGTTGTGATCCAGAGAGCATCCTTATCAAAATTATTATTGATGATGACAAGCAGTTTCTTTTAACTTGTCCATTTATTTTATTACTATAATTTAAAGCTCCCCTTAATTATTTTGTATGACACGTTGTTTATTTTCCCATGCATCATTGAGACGTGTAAGATTAACATCCTACCACCGAAAGAATGTTGTATGATGCACCACCAAATATTGGTCCAAAAATATTTTTACATAATTTAGATAAATATTACGATAAATCACTATATGAAAAGTGTGAATTACATGGGATTTTTCTGGGGATTAGTATGAAAATTCGTAGGAAACTTACTTTTCTGCAAATTTTCATACTAATCCCTAGGAAAATCGCTATGTAATTCACACTTTTCTTGTATTATGAAAGATGGGGTTAGACTTGGGAGGGTAGGGGTGTAGGATGATAGGGATATGTTAAAGATGAGGTATGCTGAAGAGTGAGGAGAACACGATTAATGTAGAATGTTATTTATGGAATTTATTCTCTCTACTTTTATTAGTGATATGATTTTATTTTTATTTTTGAAGAAGTTGTTTTCGTAGAGTATATCAATTGAACATGTTAGAATTGACACACCCATAATTATCTCTGTGAATTATGTTCTAAAAAGTATTTTCTATGACATTTTATTTTAATGTAAGACGAACAAATTGGAACGAAAGGAACGAAAGGAAGGGAATATCGGTGATTGTGTTAGTACTTTTGATAGTTAATATGACTGAAATTCTGTTAAACACTTTCAAATTAATGATTTTCAGGTGCTGGAGTATTTGGACATTTATCAGATTCCAAATTGGGAAGAAAAGGCTCTCTAACTATAGTTTGCATTATGAATGCAATCTTTGGTTGTTTAACTGCAATTTCTTCAGATTATTGGACTTATACCTTATTCTGCCTTCTCTCCGGTTTCAGCACGGGCGGGACTGGCCTTTGCGCGTTCGTTCTTGCCACTGAACCCGTTGGCCAGTCCTGGCGTGGCGTAGCCGGAATGTCCACTTTCTATTTTTTCTCTATTGGAATAGCCGGCTTATCCGCCATTGCCTATTTCTTCCAAACGTGGCGATCACTCTACATTGCTTCGTCAATTCCATCAGTTATATTTGTTATCTTACTACTTCCTTTCATCCACGAGTCGCCTCGCTGGTGTCTCGTGAGGGGGAAAGTTGATGAAGCCATGAAGATCATGCGTAAAATTGCTAAATCCAACGGTAAACATCTCCCTGATGACGTTGTTCTCGCCCTCGATAGTGAAGTGAATGATGATGTTCCTGATTCTCAATCCGTATCAAAAGAAGCCCTAAACGGATCCTTATTAGATGTACTGAGGCTTCCTTTGACGCGATTCCGGTTATTCTTAGCTGTGGTGATCAACTTCCTTTGCTCGGTCGTTTATTACGGGTTGACTCTGAATGCTGTCAACCTCGGGAGCAACCTCTACCTCAATGTTGCCCTTAACGCAGTTGCTGAAATGCCTGCCTATTTGTTAACAGCATTAGTGTTGGACAAGCTCGGTAGAAAGCCGTTAGCGATAGGGACAATGTGGTTCAGCGGTATATTCTGTTTAGCTGGAAGTTTGGCGAAGGGTGATGGTACGTGGAAGGTGATTCGGATGGTGTGTGGCGTGCTAGGGATATTCGGCATGGCGGGGACTTACAATTTGTTATTCGTGTATTCGATGGAGTTGTTTCCGACTGTGGTGAGGAATGCTGCATTGGGATGTGCAACGCAGGCGTCACAGATGGGGGCCATTTTGGCCCCCTTTGTAGTTGGTTTAGGGGGTGGGATACCATTTGCTGTGTTTGCGTTTTGTGGAATTGCTGGAGGCTTATTGGTAATTTACTTGCCAGAGACTTTAAACAGGCCATTATATGATACAATGGCTGGAATGGAAGAAGCTGAAGCAAAGAAACCAAGCATTTTATCTTAATTTGCTAGTTTTTGAGAACTTTTTTTTGTGTGTATTTTTAGTTGTTGAATGAAATTTTGGGTTGGATAGTACTAAGAGTTCATCTTATATTAGGTAGTCATAAGGCAAGCTTGAAATTGTGCTCTATGGAGAAGGGTGGAGGGTGGTCAATTGAACAATTTTGCGAAAAAATTATATTATAAAAAATAAATTCGCCCTTTATTATATATCATGTTACTTTCTTTATAATGGACAATATTGTGACAAAGCAAAAAAAGTAATATTATATATTACATTTGATCCAAGACATTAACTAAATAAGATTCAATCATTAGGGAATATGATTTATTAAAGCTTCATCCAGATCAATCAGCTTGAATGTAATTTGGATCGGTAATTAATGAGAATATCAAAGAAAAAAAACACCCAAACAATAGTAAATGTGGAAAGATTTATGATTACTTATTTAGAACAAACAAGGTGAGATTAAATCTTATTATATCGTAGTTATTTTAACAGAAAATCCATAAATGGCTTATTTCATTTCCAACACTTGAAAATAAGTATATTAGGTAGTCACAACAAGGCAAGCTCGGAATTGTGCTCTATGGCGAGCGCTGGTCCTACATTTCACGAGAGGGGATCAGTTGAACATCCTTTGCGAAAAAATTATATAATACATTTTAAAAAGAAGCATTCACCCTGTTATATGCTCCCTCCGTCCCTTTAAGTTGTCATGGTTTTTTTTTCCAGAGCCAAACGATAAGAATATATCTAGAGAGAGAGGCGAGGAAGGCAAGCGAGATTTGTTATGTATTACAGATACATGTGAAATCCAAATAGAATATATCTAGAACAAATTACATCTAATCTTGACTCATATAACTCATATCTAGACGTATTTGGACGCACCAAAATATGGTACACGTAATATTATAAACTAGAGTGTAAGTAAGTAATTAGCTCTTAAACTAGTGAAATTTACATAAGTTCCCTTATATCATAAGTAACAATTTTGATTTTTCAATTATAACGATTAAAAGTGGCTATTTGTGAAAGGACGTACCGATCATGCAGCCAGCGCGAAAAATATAGATTGGACAAGCCCAACCTTAAATTTGTATCCGCATATTAATCCGAATTTTGGACCAAATTTGTTATTGATCCGGTCCTTTCTCCTGATCCACAACCTTCAACATGGACATGCATCTTGTGATGGTAATGGGGTGGTGTAAGCGGGGAGGAGCGGGTTGAGCTTAATCTATAAAAAATTTAGTCTGCCTCACATAATAATTTTTTCATTTTCAATCCGCCCCAGTCCACCTTGCATGAACCCACTCCGTATTTTTTAATATTTTCTTTTTTTAGTTAAGTTTGATACTAAAAATAAAATTCATAAAAATAGATTCATTTTTCATTAAGTTGTATTAATTTAATAGGATAGTGACTTAAAGATTTATCTTTTAGAGGTCGATTAGGAAACATGTAAAAAATTGTATTATTTTTTATTGATCCATTTTTATTTACTATCTTGAATATTTTAGTAGCTTTAAAAGAATTATCTTAATATATAATGTTTTATCTCTTTTATAACATGTAAACAATTAAAATTAAATTTGAACCCACATAAAATCACATATACTTGCAACCGGCCCTACTCCACATCAGTTTTAAAAAAGGGAAAATTACTTATACACACACATTTACTTACCTTAACATCCATTTATCCCTACCTTTTTTAAAAATTTCAAAAATCCCTTAATTCCCCCAATTCATAAAATCTTCCGAATACAAATATTTCACTCCTATTTTCAGCCTACACCCACATTTCCCACTCCCCATTTCACTCCTCCATTTTATCCCTAAATTCTCTCCACTTCTTTAGCAATTACAAATTTCAAATTCATTTTGATTTTCAGAAGGTGTCTCTCTCAAGTTTATCAATTAATCTATTTTTGAATTTCAAATCTTTTTTATTTTCAATTAATGATTTCAAATTATTCAAGAGGTAGATTTCTTCCCATCACTTCAATTTTCGATTTCTTTTATTATTATTTTTTAATTTTTTCATCTTAAAAAAAAAAAATTTTACCTCCGCCCCCTGCCCTCATTGAAATCTTATTGAACCTTTGCAATTTAGTTAATCATATTATCGTTGAAATTTTTTCTTGAAAAACATTTATTTTCTTTTAATGTTTCTACTATTGAAAAATGTCCAAAAAAAAGAAGAAAAAAGTTGGATCTGCCATAGCATGGCCATCACTATCAAAGATACATATTTTTAATGTATCTCGTTTATTTTGAGTCTTAAATTAGTCTTTGTTAGTGTTATAATTGATCTGATACATCACTGCTACAATAACTTTTGTTTTATGCAATGTATAATATTCATATTTAAGGTATTGATACATAACTCTAATGTTATTGAATCTTTGATTAGTGTTTATCATGTTCAATATAAATGTACTTGATACATAAACTTTGTGTTAGTTATCACACACAAAAAAAAGAAGCTATTTTGGAACAATTACATGTATAATGTGTTTTTTTAATTTTAAAATGTAGTATTTCTCAAACAAAATAAGATACATAAATAATAATGTATCATACACTAATTTTTTAGTTATGATACGTAAATTCAAATTTATACTAAATGTATTTGATACATAACAATTACCAAACAATAATGTATCAATCTTAAACTTAAAATCTTATAGGCAACACTTTCTTATTTAATGTATCTAGTAGAAACACAACACTTATCAATTTAAATTGAAAGGATCTCATGATCTCAAACAAAATAAGATACATACATAATAATGTATCATGCACTAATTTTTTTAGTTATGATACGTAAATTCAAATTTATACTAAATGTATCTGATACATAACAATTACCAAATAATAATGTATCGATCTCAAACCTAAAATCTTATGGACACTTTCTTATTTAATGTATCTAGTAGGAATATAACACTTATCAATTTAAATTGAAAGGATCTTCATGATGTATCTTCTCAAATTTTTTGATAATTTTGAATCAAAATTGAAAGAATCTTCAATGAACTAGGAGAATAATTTTGAAACTCAAAATTTTCAACAATTTTGAATCAAAACGGAAAGGATCTTCAATGAACTGGAGAAGAATTTTGAATCTCAAAATTTTCGACAATCTTGAATCAAAATTGAAAAGATATTCGATGAACTTGAAGATTCACAAAAGAAATCATTTGTCCAACAACAATTCCATCACTTTTGTATCCTTCATAACTCACCTCGTTTATCCAAAATTTCGACAAAAGTTTTTATGAAACAAAGAGAACAATGAACAAGAAGAAGAAATTTAATTTTTGAACTTTTTGGTTTGTTACACTATAGGATTTTGAATTCTTGACAATAATTTGGAATGGAATAATGTAATTTATGGGATCTTAATTTGATTTTCAGCTGGG
>JAJOOR010035876.1:0-13275 GCA_036250505.1 Solanum acaule | reverse complement strand
CCCCCCCCCCCCCCCCCCCCCCCCCCCCCCCCCCCCCCCCCCCCCCCCCCCCCCCCCCCCCCCCCCCCCCCCCCCCCGCGGGGAGGTCCTTGTAGAGGGAGATAGAAGATATTTTTTTTTTATTAAAAGAATAATGTAAATATTGATATGAGAGGTGGGGTGGGGTGCGAGGGGACCTATCTTTTTGTTGGTTATTCTATGTGATAAAAGTAATGGCTTTACTTTTTGGACCAATATAATGTAATGATGATTGGATGCACTAAATCTGATATTTATTTTATTTGTTTTATTTCAGAAATTGAGTAACACTTTTCTAAGTGGATATTGGTAACACTTTTGGTGTTTCAATTAGTTTTTTCTTGTTTTTTGCTTTGATCTTTCAAAATTTTCAAGTGTGTCACATTGAAATTTCTAAAAAAATTTAGCACTATAATTTTTCTATGTAATTAAATCAAATATGTATATTAAAACTAGTAATACTATATATTTTGGACCTATAATTTTAAAAATTTATCAATACAATGTTAAGAACCTAAAGATCAAACCGGTCAAATTTATATCTCAGGTCCATCTTTTTCTAATAGAGTATCCATTCTTTTAAAATTTTGGATACATGTTTACCATCAATTTTGTTCTATTCATATCATATCATTTCAATTTTGGCTATGTTCGAAAAAAAGTTTTCGTGTTAATTATTTTTCAAGAAAATTATACAATCAATCACACCTTTTGTGTAGAAAAAGCTCAAAAGGATCCGTGACTTAAAAGTCATCTTTAACAAGAATCCTATTTTATTATTTCAAAAATCATAGCTTTTGAGATATAAAGTTAATAATGACCGTCTTATAAATTATTTAATCTCACCCGAGATATTATTGATTTTAGGTAATAGAAAAAATGTCAAAAATGCTCTTAGACTATGTGAAAGAAACAAAAATGTCTTCCGTTTATAGTTTGACTCAAAAATGCTCTTACCGTAAATACTTTGGTTCAAAAATGCCCTTAAACTATGCGAAAGGAACAAAAATGTCCTCCGTTTGTAGTTTGCTCCACAAATGCGCTCATCGTTAATATTTTGGTCTAAAAATGCCCTTATTGTTATGGGTAAAAAATGCTCATTTCTCAAATAAATATATTATTTATTTTCTTTTTAACACGTTCTTTTTCTAATAATGTTTTTTTAAAAAAAATTAGCAAATGTTTATCTTACTTCAATTCAGAAAAAAATAAAAAATGAAAATATTTCTTCTTTTATTATCATTATTTTTTATCGTTATATAAATATAATATAAATTATGATGGATATACTATGATCTTATATATATGGCATATATTATATGTCGAAAGGGTACATGAAGTTATTCTATTTTAATTGATAAAATGAGATTAAGAAGAAAAAAAACATTTCCTACATTTTTATTTGTTAAAGTGATTTTAGAAGAAAGAAAACAAGAATAGTGTTCTTTAATAATATTTTAATTAGGAAGAAGATGTGTTTAAAAAGAAAAAAATAATATATTTATTCGGAAAAAGGATATTTTTGACCCATTTTGTAACTACAGAGGCATTTCTGGATCAAAGTATTGACTGCAAGAACATTTTTGAACCAAAGTATTGACGGTACAGACATTTTTGAGCCAAACTATAAACAGAAGGCATTTTTGTTTCTTTCACATAGTTTAAGGACATTATTGACTATTTTTCCCTACGGATAAAATTTATTATTTATGATTTAAAAAGGTGATAACTTGATATTAAAATTATTTTTTTTTACTCTTCAAAATGTCTAGTAAGACCCAATCAATACGTTATATTAATATTTCTTAACTTTTATGTGACTGAATAGTGTAACTAAGAAAATAAGATTTGGCTCTATAAATGAAATTACCGTCCAGATATGTGATAGATGAATATAGGAATTCTCTATATCCTTAATAAAGAATCTCAAGACTTGAGTTCTAACTCTTAAAATTGAAATTGCTTTAGTAGAGATTAATTAGTTTATTTTTAAAATTTGTTATCATGTGTAACGTGAATTTAAATTACTTGCTACGAGTGATATATCCTATTGAAAAATGAACTTAGGACCTATGGTTGGCTGTTACAGGTTGTTATGAATATATCAAATATCGGATGGCTAACTAAATAGACTATTAAATGTAATTAAATAGGTGTGTGCCAATTAAAACAGTAATCTACTTAACGTAGCCTTGTAATTATCTCTAAAAATACAGTTAAACGTAATATATACATGTCAGTGTGAAAGAATCTTATGATATTACATGTGTAATTAGCACATGGGCTTAAATTGTTTATTTTGGAATTATTAAGTTGGCGTTAACTTTTATTAATGTGGTATCAAATTTTATCCATGACAGGATGATTTTTGGTGTAAAATGACTATAAAAAGTTATTTTTACCTGATAATTATTTTTTTTTAAAAATGATTTCTCAATATATATATATATATATATTTATTTATTTTGGTTTCAAAGAATTGCGTACTCAAGTAGGCCAAAATACAACAGTACTCCATTCCTTATCATGATTTTAGCATAGGGTTACGCCTAATTCACCGGTCATAATTGCTTTCGGTTGATGATTAAGTAATTAAAAATATACTACTGTTTTTATTCGTTTAAATTTTGACATAAGATGATTATGTGCTTCATCTTCCATATAGTATCAGAACAGATGAATAACCTCGACTTGAGTCTCACTATCACCATTATTTTGGCCTATAAACAAATTCAGGCCCGCACATAGTGATAAAGATTTGTACACTCATGCAATATTTGGATAGGTTGAAGTATCACCATCGCCCGTTATCTTGGGTTTTCATGAGAGCGTGTTGAAAATATATATTATTAAAAAATTAAGAATATATATTTTTTAACCGCATAAATTTTAGATGATTTTTAAATAAGATCATTACACGCTTCAATATCACCACCCATAAAAAAAGAAGAAGAGAGAAAACATAAACCTTTAATAAAACATATCAGAGAAAATTAAATATTCTACTATTATATTATATATAAATGCCTAGGGATCAGGTGTTGGACGACATACCTGTTTCCCTAGCAAAGGGTAATATAGGTATTTTTTCATTATACTGCTTAAGTATTATTCCCTCTGTTCCTAATTACTTGTCTATTTTTGAATTGATACACCTATTAAAAAAATAATTAAAGATATAACGAGTTTACCATTTTACTCCTATTAATTATAAAGTGAATGAAAATTTCTATATTTTTCAAAATAATTAGTCCCATTATTTGACCTAAAAGTCTGTCTATATTTTATTTTTTCTTTTGTCTCGGCCGCAAAGTTTGTTGATTTCCATGAACGTGGCCCCTTTTCCCCCTATTTCAGCCCTTTTCAATCTGCTTTGCATTATTCGAGTTCAATATTTTATTTCCTTTTCTTTGTTTGTTCCACACAACTCTTCTTTCACCTTTTTTCATTTTGTATTGTAAAATTGTATTTTAATAAAATATATTAGAGATGAAAAGTTTTGTTCTTTAGAGTGAAAAAAGAAATTTAAAAATTGAAATTTACTGATCATAAATATAAATTAAAATTATTTTGTAATGGTAAGTGAACACTGTTATGTACTTAAATTTATTCACATTTTGTTATTGTGTTTTTTTTTAAATTTTAATCTATTTGTCTTACATTTCTTTTTAATTTATCATATATTCAAAGATTATGTTTAAGATACTATAAATCATTAATTAACAACTTAAAATATTTTATTATGAATTTGAAAATGACGTAAAATACACTATAAGTCACAATAAATAAGAGGCTACACAACTTAATATATATATTTTTTAAATGAAAATCTTTTAATTGATTCTTACAGTTCTATCGGCGCCACGTAAAATCGAACAGATGGAACACATATATTAATGAAAGTTACACAGGCGATACTATTTAACAACTAAAAATACTTTAAAATCATATGAGAAATTTGGATGGTTCTCCTAATTTCATATGTGTCACATAAATTGGAACAGAAAAAGTAGCATATATTATTCGAAAATAATGTAAAAGGAACTATAAATCGCAACAAATTAACAACTTGAAATATATATTTTTTAAAACAAAGAAATCTAATAATTAACCCTCCAAATTCCATTTGTACCACATAAATTGAAACAAATAATAACATATATTGGGCTGCGCTGGCATGGACGCCTAATATCTAGTATATAGTAGAAGAAGCTACGAACAAGGGCCTCATGGTTGTCATGTCTGTTTCATCATAGGATATTTTCTGAGTAAATTTTAGGTTCAGCAAACATAAAAATCATATTTGTATGCTATAGCTATAGTTTGTATAATTGCGCTTCATAGCAAACTTTATGTTTGCTATGCTATTAATATGTATATTTTGGTATACATATACAAAATAATCAATTGTATTATAATATGTGTTTGTATAAAGCGAGAAAGAGAGAAAGACAAAAGAAAACTGGGCAGGGGAAGATCTGTATTTGTATAATTATAAATGTATAGGATGAAAATATATGTATTTGTATATACAATTTTATTTCGCTTTATACAAACACAAACGCAATTTATATATTTGTGTTTGTATAAAGTGAGAGAGGCGAGCGAGATCTGGAAGAGTGGCGAGCGAGATTCTCTGGGAGAGAGGCAAACGAAAAGATATGTATATATATAGTTTTCTCTAGCTTTATACAAACACAAACGTAATTTATACATTTGTGTTTGTATAAAGTGAGAGAGGCGAGATAGAGACTGCCGAGCGAGATCAGGAGAGTGGCGAATGAGATTCGCTGGGGAGAGAGGCGAATGACAACTGTTTGCTACGGGTTACAATTAAATGAAACTGTGGTTATAACATTTAATTTGAATTAATAGTTTGCTATTTTAATTTATACAATTTTCCCAAACTAAAATATAGACCTTTTTAATAATTATTTTAAAGTGTAGTTATTTTAAATAAATATGTTAGGGATTTTGACTAGTTAGCTAATTTTCCCAAAAAATTATATTGTGAGCGTCACCCCTAAATGGGCCTTCCAGTGTGCAATTCAGATTTAGTCAATGCTTCAATATGAACTCCATACATCCGGAGGGAAATTTTTTTATGCTTTTTAAATAATTAATGTTTGTTTTGATAAAATAGGGCAAAGTTATATGGATGGCAAGATACGTATTCATTCACAAAGGCAATTGGTGAAATGGTGATAAATAGCATGAGAGAAAAATTACCAATACTCATTCTTTGTCCCTCCATGATAACAAGTAGCTATAAAGAGCCCTTTTCAGGATGGATACAAGGATTAAGGTGTTATATTGTTTATTCAACTCTTTTTTTTTTCTGTCCTTAATATTTACGGGGTTCAATACATTGACAATATCTTAAATTTGTTACTAAATTTTATTTAGACATTCGATTAATAGTCTATTTCAATTGAACACCTGAACACATGATAAAATATTCATATTAGACACTTTCGACTAAAACGTCTATTACGTAGATAAGTAGATCACACAAAATATATCTCTTGCTTAATTGGACGTGCTTATGCTTTAATGACTTATTGAGATTTGAGGCTAATGCGTATAATAAAAGGCTGTGACATATTTTAAGTAGTTAGCTTATCTATAATAAGCATACATTTGATCAGAACGTGCATAAAAACTTTTTCAATGTTTGAATAAAAAATGTCTGATATAAATATTTTTTCATGTGTTCAAGTGCTCGATCTTAACATAATGTAGTTTGAATATCTAAATAAACTTTACTGATAAATTTAATAAACTATGGATGTATTCTATCTATTTATAAATTACCAAGAATATCAATGTTTCTAATTTTTGAAATTCTCTGTCATAATTAGGGTACTCGACTCGTTAATCGTATTCTATCGAAAGGGTGACCTCTCTGGCTTTCTTGGTGATCCCGATTGTCATCTTGACGTGGTAGGTATATATACTTATTCAATCGATTTAACATTTATAGTTGCACCGATTATTTTTGAAGTGGATAATCATCTTATTTAAATTAAAATTTTAAAAAATTAGAGAACAAAGTTTTATTTACTTAGTTATATTTTTAATTACATCTCGACTTAACGTGTTTTCATGAGTAAACCATGTAGAAATTCATTTTAATAATGGGTGGTGGCGAGAGACTCGAACACTCGACCAATAATACCTACCAAGATACAATGTAGAAGTCATTTGACCATCTCATTTCTATTTGAGCTATTAAAGAGGACATACATGTATTTCTAAATTATATCTTCAATATACCTACGCCCCTCATTGTCTAGACCAATATTGTTTGCATTGGTAGGAAACTTACATAAATTAGAGAGATACGTTCTAGTTTTCAATATTATGAATCTTATTAGATTTTGGTAAGTACAAATACACGTATCTCGGGATAAATGAGATCAAAATTAGGTGTAGTTTGTATTATATACACAGTATCCAAGTGGATTCACATATATCTGGGATACAAATCTTGCTTGTCTCCCCCCTATATCGGTCGCTACTCTCTTATGTACACACCAAATACATACAAATACATGTATCTAGAGTGATTCATGTGTATATGGGATACATAACAAATGTTGCTTGCCTCCCTCCCTATTTCACTCTACTCTCTCCCTTTATTAGTGTATGTGATAGTAAAAATACATGTATCTAGGTGTATCTTCCTCAATAAATGATGGAAAACTCTTAATTAGTGGTAAAATACACAATACATTGAAAGTATAAATAATAATAATAATAATAGCATATATGGTAGTGGAGTATATCTAATTATGTAATTTCTCCTACTTTGATACCATGCTAAAGTATATGATATCTCATTTAGAAGTTTAAGCTATTATAGAGATCAAAAACTATTTTTTACTAAATTATATATTCGATAGTTATATATATCCAACAATTACATTATTAATTGTTAAGTATTTGTTTGCATTAATAGACCATTTATTCACTTGATTTAGGTTCCGGTTGATATGGTTGTAAATGCAACAATGGTTGCAATTGCAAAGCATGGATACTTGCAAAATCCAGAACTAAATGTCTATCATGTGACATCAACACTCCTAAATCCTTTCACACTATCTCAATTTTTTGACTATTGCTATGAATACTTCACTTCATTTCCTTTTATTAACTCAAAAGGAGATAAAGTGAAAATTAGGGAGATGAAATATTTTAACAAAATGTCAAATTTTGAAAATTATATTCGGGAGGTATTAATCAAGCAACACGAGGTACAAGATGATTTATCTCAAGATGAGATTTTATTTTATTTTTGCTTAAAAACGGAAGGATTTTATTTATATTAAAATGATCAGTCATACAAAAGAGGAACTGACGATGGAGAAGGCAGATTTCTATCTAAGGTTGGATCCATTGATTTCCTTCAGTGGCCGACATTCCATCTGGAGTAGCAATGACCTGCAATCAGAATAAATATGTGAGAGTAACAAGTTATTACTATTTAACGAGTTGAGTAGAACCTGTGAATCGGTTTCTACCATAAGGCATTTCATATTTTTACTTTTAGCCCATGAAGAATAACTAAACTTTCCGCGTGGTGAGCATTTTTAACTATGACCTTGCAAGTGAATCACCCAGCCGGCCATGTGATTTCTCAGAATTCCTCCATTGTTTGTATTGGGATCGAAAGAACCATTTATATTAAGCTTGATGAAACCTACTGGTGGTCTATGCCATTGAACAGCAATGGGGAATTGGAGAGGGGACAATAAGCTAGATGGTAAAATTTCAAGGCGTTGAAGGAGATATTTTGATTTGTTTCTATTTTTCCAAATATTCCAGAGGATAAAAGGGGTTAATATTGCAGTAGGCACACTTTGATGAGTAGTAGCAGTTTTGGTGCAGCATAATTGTTGTGGAACTCATGATTGTTGATGGTAATCCCAAAGTTGTTCCAGATGTTAGTTGCTTCTGGGCACTTAGCAAAAACATGTATGGTGTTTTCTTCCACATTCGGGCATGTAAAGAAAGTGTTTATTTCGGTGATATTTCTATAGGCTAATGCAGAGGAAGTTGGCACCTTGTCTAGAAGTAGTAGCCACATAAAAAAATTCAGTTTTGTTATTACTATTATTATTGATCGTTAGGTATAAGTTATATGCACTCCTAGAGTTAAATTTTGATTCCAAATAGAAAGTATCCTTGTTTTTTGGAATAGACGTTTGGGTGCATGTAATTATTCAAAATATTGTCTTTGATGTGATTGGGAATATCGAAAGAAATTTTGCCCTAACATTTGAAATGTTTCCCTCGTTTCTTTAGACTTCATCTTCTCCAATTCTTTGTTCTTTTGTGAGATTGACGAAACACCATTTTCAACAAGGTCCTTGTATTACCTCGCGAAGGGAATGTGAAGCTTCGATCCATTTATCTTCCCAAAGATGCATGGATGTCATCCCCATTGTTGATATTCCATTATAGAATAAGGGAAACGTTTTGACAATACTCTTCCAAACGTGTACGAGTGATAATGAATAATGGCTTTTAGTTAATCGAAGATTATGATTTGTGTTTTTATATTTCTTTGTGAGGACTTTAACCCAAAGGAGATTTTTATTATTCATAAATCTCCAATTCAGATTAGCTATATATGAGGGCAAAGTTTTTCCCATTTGTTTTCTTTTTTCCGATCCCAAAGGAAATTTCTTTGAATACGGACGGTCGATATGGTTACAGATTCCTTGAGGTAATAAGTTACACTGCATGGCATAATTTGGTATAGAGGCCAGGACTGATTTAATGAGTGTAGTTCGCCCCGCCAAAGATAGCATTCTAGCTTTCCATCCCTTAACCTTATTATTCATGCGGTCGATAATGTATTGGTAATCAGAGCTTTTCGGATGGTGGTTAGTGATGGGAAATCCAAGGTATTTACCCATTTTCATAGATCCACGAACCATACTCTTTCTACAAAGGCCGGTACGTACGTGTGGTATCTATAAATATTTTGTTATGAATTTAATAAACATGTTTAATTCATAAACATCAGATTATGGATTATTTTTTACATTAGAAGAAAAGACATTAACCGTATAACAAAAGGGGCTAAAAACGAGTGATTTTTAAACAGAGATTTTAAGGATTTCACCAGTCATTATTAGTATTAATATTATTCTTAGCAACTATATATATATGCTCTTGGTCTCCTATTTTATATATAATACACTTTTCTTTTTAATCAATAAACAATTTAACTTTAAATATTTTATTTTCCTTAATAAATTATAATCATATAACTATCTATAACTTACATTTTAAACCACAAATTCTATATCCGTCAAACATGTGTACATAGATAGAATACAACGAGTGTAATTACTAAAACACGAGAAATGGATGTGTAATTGCAAAAAAATATTTTACTTCGATATCCGATGCTTACATCGGGCCAAACTATCCAATAAAACTCTTTTTTTTTTTTTTGCTAGGTTTGACAATGGCAACGTACAAAAGTTAATGGAAGATATGTCTGAAGAAGAGAAAAAAAGCTTTGAAATAGACATGACCAAAATTAATTGGAGAAATTACTTTGTAAAGACCCACATTCCTGGTGTACAAAAATATGCTATACACATTTAATTATGTTGAATCAATTAATATTTGCTTGTACCTTTTTGATAAATAATACTTGAGACATTTCATTTTATATGATAATAAAAAATAGAGTAATCTAAATGACCAGAAAATTTGGTCAGAAATTTAAAAAGTTTATAATATTCTTTTTATTTTAAAATAAACTGATCTTTTTTCCATTTTTTAATTAAAGGTATTAAAGTTAAAAGGGTAAAAATGTTCAAAAAGGCATTCTGGCCAAATTCTGGCCAATAAATACTACAAACGTGCCAATTATACAAACTCGAAATCTAAACCCACGTAATTATCACTGAATGTTGATCGCGAATAATAATTAACTAAAACTAGCTATGATCACTAATTAACTAGTATATATTTGCTTAACCATGTAATTTTCCATTTTTTAATTTATTAACAACTTGTTTGATGTTTCATGATTTTTATTTGAGTGGTAGACCCCACTTTGAAAACAGATATATTCACATTAATAGCAATTTTGATTCCAAAATTGCATAGCTCGGTAGATAAAAAAATTTCTTTCATAGTAATGAAAATTACATTAGTAGAAATAAAAACGAAAACATCTCATTGAGTTTCAACTATTGATAAGACGATCATACTTTCTTCCTATCACAACCAAAAATAATTAATATTTTATAATATTATCCGCGCATAACGCATGTTCAGTTATCATAAAAAGATGTATAGGATTACTAACAATAAAGTGCACAACGACATTCAGTTTCTGAATTGGGACAAAATACATCTCTAACATTTTTAAATTGACGGGAACACTCGTCCTTGCATTTACGATCAACAAGTCCAAAGTTGCAGTGATCTACTTTTATTCTCTGCATGCATATCTTATCTGGACTCAAATCCTCCCCAACAATTCTCCCATCTGTAACAAGAAATATTTCGCGTTATCAATAAAGATTTATTTTTCGATTCATTGATGAGTTTGACCATGTTGAAGAATTATTTTTGATTCAATATGTAGAAATCAATAGAAAATTTAATCATTTTTACATGATGGATATGTGAGAAGAAGAGCCATAATAGAAAACAAACATAATAGCAAAAATTTCTTCATCTTAAAGTATTCCTCCAAATTATTGAATGCTTGTTTCTTGTGATAAAGTTGTTTAAATAGAAAATACATAGACTATAGTAATAGAACCTTGATTTAAAAATAACCAAAATCTATTAATTAAGGGGACCAAATTAATAAATAATAGTACATTGACATTAAAATAGCCAAAATCTGTCAATTAATGGAATTTAGTGTTATTAATTTTTAGTTATTTCCTTTCCTTTTTAGACTCGATATGGAAATTTTGACATTATATTATATTGTAAAACCGTAAAGGCCAGCTCTTTTAAGTTTCTACATAATTAATTTTCCCCTTTAAAGTTGTTAGAATTTTGAAAATTAGTATAAGAATTCAAGTGATGCGTGAACGGTGTTGAGATTACGAAAAAAAACAATTATAGAACATAAGATGGTGGATTAAAATATGACATATATCAAGTTATTGAAAAAAATTAAATTGCAACAGTCATGCTTGTCAAGTCGTACACAACTTATATTACTTTTTGGATACACACGTTACATGTGTTTTTAATGACTATGAATATTACCTCGACCTCAATTTATATAATACGGTTTAACTTGATCTAAAAACTCTTTGATCATTTATTAAGGTAAAAAAGAAGAATTTTAAAATTAAATTATCTTTAATTATAAAAATGTAATATCATTTTGAAACGTACTAAAAAAAGTGTGCCAGACAGAGAAAGTATTAAACATTGTGTTGGAATTATAAAAATAAAATTAATGAACAAAATGTAATAAGTTTAATAAAATGTCCAACGTTGAGTGTCACATAAAATCATTTTACGGTGGACTAAATCGAATTGTAGATGAAGAAAGTATATTTGACTGACATACAAAATTAACATTCCAATAATAAAAATTAGGAAGATTATCTTCGACCATCTTAAATTCTTAATGAGTATCAATCAAAAAAATAAAACACCATAAAATTAAATCAAGATTTTACAGAAACTCAATGAGATTATTGGTGAACCTGCTTCATACATATTAGAAAAATCTTTCAAGGGCAATTGCGAAAATATCCAATCTATATATGGAGTTAAATTACCATTCTTCAAGGTTAATCAATTATGGTGTACTTATTTATAATCTGAAGGAACATATTTAAGGATTAATATATTTTGCAATTCTTTTAAATTATCTTCTGGCATTAATTTCCCGAGTAATGAGTAAATCGTATACGAAAACTAGCTAGGGTTATACAGTTGTAGCTATTATTTTGCAGGTTCAAGGATTCTGTGCATAAGGTGGTTAGCACTTGGATCTTGCCATTAAACCTAACCAAACCCGCAAGGCCGGAATTTTAATGACTTTATCTCACAGCCACAATGCAAAAGTTCAACTATTTACCAGCACATAAGATCTTTCACCCAGTAAAATAATGCACAGCTAGAAGTCAAAAGGTAAAGACTTTTAGAGACACATCACGTATACTCAAAAACACACAATTGAAACCCCAGGCCAGAAGTCCACCGTACGTACAAAATAGTATCATGTGTCGAATCCAAGTTACGATACTTGGGTGTGTACATTGACATAGAACTCACGTAACAAAAGATTTGTAATACAGTCTTGAGAGATTCTCACAGGTACAAACTGTAGCAAGGGAGAATTGTCTTCATACATAAACGTAGCTCAAGTTAATTTGTTATCACACAGCATCTTCAAAAGCCTGTATGAGAATAAAACCTATAACAGAACCTTACAATTTCTAGATGTGCTACTAAAAGCATTACCTCTGCTAGCACATTAATAAGGAAAACATCGCCAGTAGGTCACTACCAGGATCAAGGCTTGTGGACCTTGAAACCAAACACTCTGGGAACATAGCTCTGAGAAATCTTCGGTGGCTTGAGGTGTCCATAAGTCATCAAGAACAGGTGTGGAAATGTGGTTCCAAAGTAAGCTCCATCAATGTCTTCGACATAGTAAAGGAAATGCAAAAGAGACATTGATATATATGCAAAAATGGAGAGGAGAAAATAAAATATCATCCCTGCCTTGCTTGGGAGAAAATGTCTAAATGTGTCGCGGATAGATTCAATAGTATTTACAGATTGATTCCCTCTTCAAATATGTCCACCCATCCACAACTTGTTTGATGTACTTAAAAGAAAATACGAGAAAAATAAACATGGTGGCAGTTGTGGAAGAAATGTTCCAACGTAACATACTGTTTACTCTTAAGATCTTCCGATATCGAAAATGCTACTAAAACAATTATGCCTCAGTCCCAACAAGTTGGGTTAACTATATTATCCTCGTTGACATTGCAACTCTACTTAAGCTCATCTCAGGACAATATTATATAAAATAAAATAAAATACTAGAAGTTCTCTATATTATACTAGTGGCATATAAATCTCTGACAGTATTAAAAGACTCAAATAAAAGCTAACATGACAAAAATTGCTGCCAACTCTAAGGTAAATTAAACATCCCAATTTTCTCATAACACCAATATCCTCTAAAACTTTTCACTATGAGATGAAAGATCCAATCTCAATTCAATGTAGGGAGAT
>JAJOOR010035874.1:0-10066 GCA_036250505.1 Solanum acaule | reverse complement strand
TGGGGTTGGGTTGGGAATTGATGGGCTGATTTGGAGCATAATTTGGGTTGGAATTAAATGGCCCAATTTTGGGTCTTAATGAATTGGAAGCTAAGATAAGAAATGACTGTATTTGCAATTACAAAATAACTATCAAATTACAATTTTAACCAATTTAAGTTGAAATTTTAGCCATATTGAATTAAATTGACGAATTTGGCTAACAACAAAATAAGATGAATTAGTATCAATTAATGAGCTTCTTAACCTTAGCGAAATAAAATAATTAACTTAATTATAAGATAATTAATTTAAATACAAACTAATTAATTCAAAATTAAAACTATAATTCAAACTAAAACTAAATAAATAAAATACATATCCTATCAATGTAGAAATCTTTTGATATGATTTCAAATATTTATAAAATATACTAATTACATACATAACTATATGAAATATATTTACTATTTAAAAATTATAAAAAAAAAAAAATCAACCAAAATCATTTAAAACAAACTTTGAATTTTATAAAGCTAACTATTCTAAATCGTTTGAAAAATAAAAAGCTCAGAAAATAATTATCATCGGGGATGACCAAAATTGGGTTTCAACAACTGTCTCTCATTTTACTTGGATTGATGCAAGATATTCGAGGAAAATTAAATTGACTAATCCAATTTTGACCGATCACATCTTCATCTTTGGAAAAGGGATTTGGTACAGACTTTAAGAATTATGGCCAAACCTCGGAAGTGGATTTCCTACATATCTCAGGCTATATGAGAATTCAGGCCACTTGTAGTTCGATAAGCTTGATTTGACGCACGACTTTGAATGAATTCAAAAGCCATCCCGATAACGGATTATGTAGAGACCTGAATGCTCGAGAATAAGATTTAAGAGCGAATGTTGGAATACAGCTGAGTTTGAACATCGATTCTGCCTATATATCCCTCAACTCAAGGAATCAGGCTGCTTGTAGTTCGACTTGATCGTTTGAAAAGGAAATCTATTATGCAAGATAACCTTCGATTCTGGAAGAGCAACAAAGTAAGTCGAGTATGAAAAGGAGGCTTGCAACCTCTTAGTCATGAATGTGACGTGTTTCATACCCATAAATAAGAACTTACACTGACATAATTTCCAAAGCTCTTGGTGTATTGTCACTTGGATTGGAAAGCCGCTTCCAGTGGAAACCAAAATTTTCCGGATGCAAAACTGAAACCGATAAACCTAAGAAAAACCCACATGCCTTCTAATAGGGGTGTAGTTTGATTGTGGTGGAAATTGCTCCTCAGCTCGCGTCCTAAGAGTTTGGTATTTCTCTTTGGACTATGTCCCAGTTCGCTGCTAAGGAAAAGTTCCACGTTGTGCCGCATCCTTGTTAGTGTCTTCTGCACTTGTGGTTTGATTTGAGAATTCATCCTCTTGGATGCTCTCGACAAAGACTGAAATAAACTTATTAGTAGACACTTAACTAGAAAAAGTGGTAGCATCTCTTATGATGCTTTTCAGTTACTCTTATTGTGAAAGGTGTCACACAAATATGTTCAGTATATGTTTGCACACTCAAAGTAAATAATTAGTAGACATAGTGCCGCTCTAGCTAGCGGTTTGAGTCAAAAATAAAGAAAGATCATGCATATAATAAATGAGTATATATTTATGAATAAGCATAAACATATCTTCTTTCAACTAGATGAGAAAATAAAGAAGTATTAAAAGTAAAAGATAATGGATACCGCTTTCGAACACAGTATGTCCATTACAACTCATGATTTGTTGCGGATTTGGAGATGTCATTGCTTGTTTTCTATATGTCAAACTCCGGTAATCCCTGCAACGAGCCAGATGGCTCAATGATTATCCAACTGTAACGAGGTGAATGACTCGATGATTATTCAACTGTAACGAGGTGAATGACTCGATGATTATCCAACTGTAACGAGGTAGATGACTCGATGATTATCCAACTGTAACGAGGTGGATGACTCGATAATAGTCCAATTGTAACGATGTGGATGCTCGATAATATTCCAACTGTAACGAGGTGGATGCTCGATAAAATTTCAACTGTAACGAGGTGGATGCTCGATAATATTCCAACTGTAATGAGGTGGATGCTCGATAATATTCCAACTGTAACGAGGTGGATGGCTTGACGATTATCCAACTGTAACGAGGTGGATGCTTGATAATATTCCAACTGTAACGAGGTGGATGACTCGATGATTATCCAACTGTAATGAGGTGGGTGGCTCGATAAATATTCGCTCATCAGCTTGCGCTAAGGAAAAGTTCCACATTTTGCTGCATCTTTTCTGATGTCGTATGCATCTGTGGTTTGATTTGAGAATTCATCCTCTTGGATGTTCTCGACAAGGAATGAAATAAACTTGTTAGCAGAAACTATAATTCAAATAGAGAAGTGATACGTTTTACCGTATTCAACAAATGTTCCTTTCTATAAATGTTGTGACGTCAGCCTCCATCGATTTTGACGCAGTAGATGATGACTTGATATGATATGGGTGACGATGCTTCATTGATATCATGATGATGATCCATTGGTAGGATGACGCTGCTACGTGATAAGATGATGACGTCGATGCTCCATTGATAGGATAATGATTGATAATCCATCGGCTGGATTATATTGATGCTCCATTGATAGGATGATGATGCTTCGTTGATGATCCATTGGTAGGATTATGTTGATGCTCCATTGATAGAGCGATGATTCTTCATTGATGATCCATTGATAGGATTATGTTGATGCTCCATTGATAGGACGATGATTCTTTGTTGATGATCCATTTGTAGGATTATGTTGATGCTCCATGGATAGGACGATGATTCTTCGTTGATGATCCATTGGTAAGATTATGTTGATGCTCTATTGATAGGACGATGATTCTTCGTTGATGATCCATTGGTAGGATTATGTTGATGTCACTCTGGATAATAACGTTGATGCTTCATTGATAGGATGATGATGATCTATTAATAGGATAACGCTGCTACATGATAGGATGATGATGTCGATGGTTCATTGATAGGATAATGTTTGATGATCCATCGGCGGGATAATGTTGTTCCATCGATAAAATGATAATGATGTCTTTCTCGATGGTGGTATTATCTCATTTTATAATACTACAAGCATGTCCCTCTGGGTAGTGGTATTATCTCGTCTGATAATCTTGTAGAAATGCCCCTTGATGCTAAAAATGTAATTTGATGTCATTGTAGATGCTTGTACATGTTGAAAGTGACACTTTCACTTGTTCACATTTGAACATTTGTATTCATTGTGACACATGCTTTGCTGGGAATTTGAACGAGGTGTTGTTGCTCATATTCTGAACTGTTTCTTTTTCTTCTGAAAAACTTCAATAACTTTCGTGCATCCACAGAAAAGTTATCAATTTTAGGGAGCTCTTCGGCCTTTTGACTTCTCCATATTCATTGAATGGAGGAATGTGGTGAACTTGAGGCAATCTTATAGACATGCATCCACAGAAAAATTGTTAGTTTTTAAAACAAACTGATCTGTGTTGACTTCTTCAAATGCTTGCTACTTGTCTTGCTATCTTTAGTTGATCGCTCCGATCTTTTGCTTCTCGATAGACAAGTCAAAATATTTTATGCAAAAATATTTGAAACATATAGATAAAATCTTTAAGAAAAAGGTTTTCAAAGAGTTGTAATTGAAAAGGGTCACTGCCAAGTATCATGTCACGTCAAGCTTAATGAACGCCCTTGGTTCGAAACTTTGGCGTGTCCGATAGCTTGTTTTAGAGAAATCAAATGATCCTTAAAGCAAGCTTTGAAAATCTCGGACATGGTCCTGCTGAAATCTACTACAATTGAATTTTTTTGCAGTTGACTCTGAACTCAACGGTGTCGGAGATAGTTGTAGTTGACTATGAACTTTAGCGGTTCCTAAGATATCTGAAGTTAGCTTTAAACTTCTAATATGCTTGAGATATTCAAATTTTACTACAAACTTCTAGTGATGCTTGAAGAAATTTTTGAGGCCATCTTCAAAAATTTCTATCCCAGTCAGATGTCTTGGGATATCTCAAACTGTTGATATATGACTTGCAAAATTTTTGAGACCCTCTCAAAAATTCTGTCCCAGTTGTGATTCTCAATGTATCTTCAGTCTTGACTTGTTGTAGAGATCTTTTATTTTATTTTGAGAATTTTTTAGTCACTCTGAAGTTCTGTCCCAGCTTCTATTGTAAAGAAAAATAGAAATCTTACGGGAGACATGACCGAGCCGTTGTGGCGCCTACGTATCCCGTTGAGGCATGAATCAGGTCAAACGTAGTTCCCCTCTCAAAGATTAACAAAAATAGGAAATTTTGATAAGGAAATGACCGAGGCCGACACAGGCCGCCTACGCATCTCATTCTTGAGAATTCAGGTCAGACGTAGTTCATTACAAAAGGGGAATATTGAAAATATATGAAAGGGTGATCGAGGCCGACATAGACTGCCTACGTATCTCATTCTTGGGAATTCAGGTCAGACGTAGTTCATTACAAAAAATCATTTTCTAACTACAGAACATAAGACAATTACAAGCAAATGATGCGATTACAGGGAAAGAAATAAAAGAAACTCTAAATCTTCAAATATAATAGCTCTTGATAGCATCTGAGTCGATTGACAACTTGAGATGAATGTCTATGTTTGACCACGACATGTGATCAAACAAATGCATTGATGTATCTTCTAAGTAAGTTGTTGAGTTCTCTTTTCCGAGCTTTTTCAGATGGACCTGGATTCTGACTTCTCTAACACAGTCATCCTTTTCTAGATTTACAGTTTCCGTCTTTTCAGATTCAATTTATTCTGATTCTCGAACTGTTTCAAATCTTTGACAAGGTGTTCGAATATCATGATCTCCTCGTCATGCTCTTCAAACTCATCTTCATCTACCTCATTTTGTTCATTCAACTTGTGACATGACATGATATTGACAAGTTTTAAAAAATTATTTTTACTGAAACCAAAAACAAATACTGTTAGATAGAAAAATTAAAGCAAACAAAATAAATTTTCGCAATATAAGAGGCCTTCATTGAAAATAAGAAAATACGAACTTTGGCCATGACCATGGGCCATTTTTCCTGTTTCAAAATATCACGAGGGAAATTAAAACATAATCAGTTAAAATGACATAAAAGGTGGGTTCCGGGTCTCATCCGGACTACCACCAATTTTGAAATAGCATAAAATTCATCTTTGTCTATCAAAATGAGCGAGGAATCAAGAGCGGAGTGGAATTCCAATTAAGAACTTGCTCCATTGGCTCAGCATCTCATATGCCTGATGTCTTGATCATTTTCTTGGGCGCAACATCACCTTCTTCACAACGATCCCCAATTCCTTCTCCAAAACCGTCATCATTGGCATATTTTTCTACCAGTAAGGACTGGCAAAAATGAGGCAAAGACTTTGGTGGAACATGATTAATCCCCTTCTTGTTCTGACCCTCTCTTGACACTAAAGAAAAAGCTTGATGGGGTGTCACGCTCGTGAAATTGAGTTTCTCATTCATGCTCGGAAAAGCTATAACTTTCTCAAGATTGTCAGGACCAGCCGAAACTATTGCCTTTACCATGCACCACTCATTCTCTGTCTCTATCATATTGATAGTGGCGCCTCCATAGTTCGACATAGGATTATTGTTGACGTTGGGTACAGTGGTCTCGACCACTTTCTGGTCGATCAAGTCCTGCATCATGTGCTTCAAATTAATACAGTCTTCAGTATCATGCCCAATACCGTTGGAATGATATGCACATCTCCGATCGGTTTGATAAAATCTTGAGCTAGTATCGACTAGCTTAGGCTTGACTGGATGAATAATACCAGCCGCACTCAATCGCTCAAACAACTTCGTCCGACTTTCAAAAAGAGGAGTAAACTTTCGAGCAGGTTTTTTCTCAAGACGTGGACGAGGGGGATCATAATTGCCTTGTCGAGGGGAAGGAATTTGCTGATAATTCAGAGTATTCTGGCGGGGAGGTGCTTGAAACTTTGGGTCAATCATGTTAATAACAAATCCTCCACGATTCAACAGTGAATTACTATTGGCATTGGAAGCGACATCTTGCAGAGTGACAATTCTTTGATCAATCAAGTCCTGAATTTTATGCTTCAGGTTGATACAGTCCTCAGTGGTATGTCCAGTACCTCCTGAATGGTAAGCACAATGAAGATCAAGCCTGTAAAGTTTGTAATTGATATTGACATTTTTTGGATCAATTGTTCGTATCAGACCAACCACTTTTAATCTCTCAAAGAGTTTGGTTCGACTTTCAACCAAAGGAGTAAAGACTCGAGAATGTTTCTTCAAAAACTCCTGATAAGAAAGATTGTAATTATTTCATGATGATGGAGTTACTTGGCGGTAACTGGGAGGATTTTGGCGAGTAGGTGCTGGTGTTTGGAAATTTTGGTATTGTGGAGCTTGGTGGCTATGAAGGGAATTTGGGTAATTTGGCAATGGAGCTTGGGAATTTAGGTAATTTGGCAATAGAGCTTGGTAATTTGGATGATTTGGTAGTGGAGTTTGGTAATTTGGTTTGATGAGGTAAGGATTTTGTGGAGCTAAAGGGTACGTTTTGGATGGTAAAGACTTTCGAACATTGGGACTAGCATGCCTCTTTGATTTTTGGCTTGATTCAAATGAGATAGAGGAAACATCTTCCCTTTTCCTCCTCAATGGCCCCGATGATTCATCTTGCGGAGTCATTCAGATGATTTTTTCGATCTTGAGACCGTCTTCAATAGCTTCACCAATTTTTACTATCTCACTGAAGTTTCCTCCTAAAATAAGCATCATCCTACTGTAGTACTCAGGCTCTTGAATGCGCACGATGGCTTTAATAATCTCTTTCTCAGTCAAGAGAGGCCTAACCCTTGCGGCTTCTCTTCTCCAACGGTAGGCATACTCTCGATAGCTTTCAGTAGAATTCTGTTTGATTCTCTCCAAAGAGTATCGATTAGGGATGAACTCTACATTGTAACCGAACCTTTCGATAAAGTCTTTAGCCAAAGCGTTCCAACTTGGCCACTGTTTGATTTCTTTAGAAATAAACCATTCCAAAGCTTCTCCTTTCAAACTTCGACTAAAGAATCGCATTAACAAAGCTTCATCTTTTCTTACTCTAATAAGTTGATCACAATAAACCCTCAAATGAGTCAAAGGGTTTTCAACTCCACTAAAAGTATCAAATTTTGTCAAGTATCAAATTTTGGCACTTTAAAACCTTCTGGAAGCTCCAGATGTGGATGGCGACACAAGTCTTTATAATTCAACCCCACAATGTCTGGGGTGTACTGAACGTCCTTCATTGCTTTCATAACATCCTCTCTGATGCTTTGCTCAACTTTTCCACTTATGACCTTCCACTCCTTTTCCTTCTTCTCAGAATGTTCGAGTTCAAAATATGTAGTAAATGGAGGGTATGATTCTGGCGATATTGGAAGATGAAATGCGGTTTTAGAGGTATGGATTGAGTGGTAGGTGGGTTTTGGACAATTTAAGTAGGGGTTTGATGGATCGGAGGAAAATTCAGGAAAACGTTGGTATTTGGATTTTGAGGAGTAGGTAACCTTTTGGTATGAGGAACTAGCATGATTTGGGTTAGGGGTGGTTAAGTCGATGATGGGAGGTTTTGGAATTGTAGCGGTGGACGAATTGTTTGGGAAATGGTCAGACGTTGGATCTGAAGTAGGAAAATGGAGTGGAGGTCTTTCATTGTCTAGAGTAGGAATGTTGGCAACAATAGCCAGATTAGTCAAATCTCGGGTCTTATCTATTTCAGCCCTCATTTCAGGAATCTGTTGGAACAATTTGCAATCAACTTGTTTAGTTCAGTAATGATAGGGTCATTCACAGTAATTTCATTCAAATCAGTATTTTCAACATTTTCAACCATTTTTCCTTTGCCTTTTGACAAACATTGGTCGGAGAAGGAATTTTTGGGGTCTTTGGACCTTGTAAAGTATGGATGTTCAGCCATTTTCTCAACACAAATCAGTTTTGAGTACCTGACAAAGAGAAACAACTCGAAGGCAAATGTGTTAGTCATTGTTGATGATAAATAATACAAAATATCATACACATTACTGTAAACACATAAAAGTTGCTTCATTTGAAGATAAACTAGCCCACATATATAGATAAATGACTAAATAGACAAGAATTTATCTATTTGATTTTGACCTTAGTGAATCAGAAATGTCGACCTGAGTCGAGACAAAGTCGATTGTATCTTTCGTTGTCGTACTTCTGATTTTTGATTGAGATGTAACTCTAATTTCTGTGTAAGAGTTGAAAAATATAAAATTTCTCAAAAATGGGGATCGAACCTTGACAGGCTGCCTACGTACCTCACGAGGGAGAATTCAGGTCCTACGTAGTTCAACCCTTGAATCTCTTTTTTGATTTGAGATAGAGGGTTAACCTTTATTCCGAAATGAGAAAGTAAGATTTGAAAAATGAAGTTTGAATTTTGTTGAGAAACTAAAGACTCAAAGAGTATTTAGACGTACTTTCGATAGTGACTCGATATTTGTGCTTATGAGATCTTAGAAAATTTTCAAAAGAGTAGGTTAGAACATCTTCAAATAAAACAACATATTCACAGAAACAGTTATAACACATAAACAGTTATTGCGCGTTCTAAGCAGATATGTGACCCTTTTATGCCAAGGGTAAGCCTAACGATTTGAAGGATGTATGTATCATTTGAAACGTTTCATTGCCCCAAAACCCAAACTTATACAAGTCTTATGGATAAATTGAATGGGGATACATAATAGGGGAAATGGGATACAAAATAATCAGTCTCGCGCAGGGGTACAATCCTAAGCTATGCTTTCATGGAAAATCTATCTTTCTTGAACTTCTTGTCGTCTCCAAATGTCGACACCTTTGGATAGACTAGTAGCTTGTAAATCTCTTTCTTCGACTAGAATAAGTTATAATCTACTCCTTACCCCAAGGGACAATGATTTTTCAAATAACTTATACATCCTTCAAATTTGAACATATAAGTATGATCGCCCAATTAGGCCGTAGGCCATTTAGGATTCAAGGTGGTCTCTCTAATGGGCCCAACACACCTTGGGTGTTGGGTTATCTTAGTTCGATGCGCTAAAAGGGATTTGGTTTCGCTCTACGCTAGTTGACTAAGAGTTGGTTTTTGAACGACCGGGAACCCGAGTTGGACAAACTACGGGGTGAAGTATAATAAACGACGTTGGATGACCACAAGCCAACTATTCGTTTATCACTTCAAAAGAATTCAAAGCTGTTTTTTCTGAAGGATAGCCGTGGAAAGCCACGTAACCGCCTTTTTTCCTAATGCAATCTATTTTGCCGTTTGGCGGAATCGGATGCCATGAAATGCAACAGTTTATAATATACAAGAATTGTAACAATTAAGCAATTTAAACAAATAGCCAAATAAGTTAATTTTAAGGTTAGAACCCATTCAAATCCCCAGTAGAGTTGTCATTCTGTTTTATTAAGAAAAATATTATTGGCATTTCGGGAAAGATTTGAAAGCACCAGAAATGCCCGCTAACATGCGGTTATCCAGTAATTAACTATTTGGCTAATGTTTTAAAATGTGAGCCTACTTTAGATAAGTTGAAAAATTTAACAATTTTTAAAGGTTTAAGTTATCTTAAGGAAAAAGGGGAAATATTAAAATACATTACTTAAGTAAAATATTTTGCAAATTTATTATTATATATATTTTTTAGTTGAGTAAAAATGAATGCTTACTTAATTTGAAAAAACAAGAAGATTAATTCGGGTTGGCTATCTTTAGGGAATTTGAATTGTGATGACCTTAAAATTAATTAAAAGACAAGTATGCAAATAATAACAAGTAAGCGAATATAAGACGTAAGTAATAAAAGATGGGCCCAAGTCTGGTTTTCTAGTACGCCTAGGCCAGTATTTGGGCCCATTTCGTTTTGGGCCTTTGGCCCATTTGAATCACTTGTACCTGTCCTAAACTAACATAAGAAGAAATATATTTTATCTTTG
>JAJOOR010035872.1:0-13136 GCA_036250505.1 Solanum acaule | reverse complement strand
AAAAATTAGGTTCAAAATGTACTATAAAATACAATAATTAACAACTTAATATATTAAAGAGACATATAAAAAATGGTTAATATTTGAAATTCTGCCTGTGCCACATAAATTAGAACAAACAGAGTAATAAATATTATTTTCAAAATTATGTAAAATATTTTCTATATACAAAGACCAAATTACATTTCAATTAACTAAAGATTAAATATTAAAGGTATCACTACTAAAAATATTACTACTATTTTCCTACTAAAAGATATTCAATGGTTGTTTTAAAAGATATTTTAGTTGAATTGATGAGAAAATTGAAAATAGTAATCTTTTCAAACAAAAAAAAATTAGAAAGTTTTCTCACTATTTCAGTAAGAATCTGTTTTCCACGATAAATTTTTCAGTGAATTAATTCGATGGAAAATAAATGAGAAGATCATATGCTATAACACAGTTTTTTCACTAATTCGTGAGATAAAAAAATATGATTTCTATTAGTAATGTATATATCATCCAGCTTACAAGATCTAAAAGAGAAATTTACCAATAACTAATTGGTAAAATTACGCGTATAAGTAAATATATACTAGTTAATTAGTTAACATAGCTATAATTTGTCTTAATTACAGTTCGCAGCCTATTTTTAGCTATAATTACGCGCCTCAGCTTTTTAGTTTTGTATAATTCGCACGTTTGTATAATTTGAAATTTGGATAATATAATCTGTATAACTTTTGTATAATTCGGAGTTTGTATAAGTGTCACGACCCAGACCGTCGTGATTGACACCCACACTAACCCTCCGGTGGGAGAACTGATACTACAACCCAACTAAGCAACTTAACCAAGAACTATGCATTTAAAGATACGGAAGTAGGTTTAAATGGCCTAAGAAATACGGAGTTCCCATAAACTCCAAAGGTTTAATTAACTAACTAACCAAACAAATGCGGAAGAACAACCCCTAGCACCTGAAAGTCATTGTACTAAACTCTACTAACGACAAGTCTAAGAACAAGGGGTACAACCCCAAAACTAAACAAACACCTTAAACAAATAGTCTGAGTTCGAAAAGAGTGGACTTAAACAAGAAAATCCATGGCAGCCTGAAAGAACTGGCTCACCTTTGAATCTGGTCACGCTCAATAGTCACCTAGCTGAGGTTTATCAATAGCCGCCTGAAGATGTCCTGTACTCAACAAAGAACAAGCCAGTGCAGTATCAGTACACAACCACAGTGTACTGGTAGGATCACGTGGCTATCCCAATAAGTGAAACACATGCAAGTAACCACAACATTATAAAACAGGCATATACTGAACATATACAATATTAGTCATCTTTTCAGGATCAATGTAGCATTTCACGTTCTTAATAATACACACTGGTTATCATTTTAAAGCAACAAACAATTTTTCAACCTCAATCACCATTAGCTATGAACGTAATCAACACAAGTAGATACACAACACAATTCAATGGTCCTCTCACGGAACCCAATTTAATGGTCCTCTTATGGAACCCAAACTCAAACTGTTAATGAACCGGTTCGTGGTACCCAATCCAATGTTTATTTCGGAACATGACAACCGATCCCATATTTATGCCGAAACGTGGCAATCGATCCCATATTTATGCCGAAACGTAGAAACCGATCCAAGTTAGTGTGTCAGAACGTAACACCTGATCCATTCAACAAACCATAATCACAATAACAAATCACAATGTATAGTCTCACAATTATACAACAAGAGGTGATTCATGACATACAATTATTCAATTATCTTCATTTACGATTAGGGTGATTAATAATGCAACATTCACATACATACACATATTATAATGAAGCAAGAATAAATATATATCACACAATCATGATATCACAATCATCACCTACCTCGAATCCAAGCTTGAATCCCCTAAGACACTTGAATCTTCCCTTTCTGGATTCTTCCTGCTTGTTTTTGGTCTAAAAACATACAATTAACGCATGAATCAATAAACGGGGCCTACTTACCCGGATTATAATCAACATTATCAATCCTAGGCCAAACCCCTGATCCCCATACCCAAATTAAGGCTTTTCCCACCATCCAAACAGTTTCGAAACCCTTCCCCCACAATAATCACCCAAGAAACCAAGTACTACAGATCGAAAAAATGGATTCAGGGAGTGAAAACTTTACCTTTAGCCTCAAGAATGGTGGAAACTGTCAAGAAAACCTTTAGGGTCGTTCCTTAGCTCTTAAAGTCGAAACTTGCAGAATAAAATGTTTTTGGGGTTTATTTCCTACTTAAATCGCGACTATCACACCACAGTGGTCCTCACTCCGCTATAGTGACCCCGCCCCTGGCGGGAATAATCCCTCCCTAGCGGCTTGCACGGAAACAAAGAGCTAAATTAAGAGTTTCAAACCGCCATTTCACAACACACCTTCATCCCATGACACTCAGAAAATACATGTTCACGCTAAGATCAGTTTCAGGAGTTCTACTCACCCGAATTCAATTCCGTCAAGTCATACGGGTTCCTTAACGTCTTAACTATCTAGTCATGTGATTAAAATAATAATTAGATCTCTCATTTGTTATCAGATTTCCCTAGACCTCACTGACTCCGATTTCTTCCAAATCTGGACTAGGCTATGAAATCTCAAGTTACTACTCAAAAGTTTTTCTGGTCCAATTCTTTCTCCATTGATTTTTCCCTAACGACTGAATCAGGTCGTTAAAATAGATACCAATTTACCCATCACTCGTCTCCGAGTGACAAACTAGGTGAAAAGGGCTAAAGCAAGAATAGAGTAGTACCTGAATTGTCGAATAACTGGGGATACTTGTCCCGTATACTTTTTCTGTCGACTCTGGGCTGCTAGAAGCTTAGCTTGGATACTTCTCACCTTATCATAAGCATCCTTCACCAAAACAACCCTCAACGATTTTACATCTCTAGTCTCAAACCATCCTATGGGTGATCTACATATCCTCCCTTACAATGCCTCAATAAAGTCATCTCAATACTCGAGTGATAAATATTGTTGTATGTAAACTTAACTAACAACAAAAGCTATTCTCAATAACCACCAAAGTTGATCGTACACAAGTCTGCAACATGTTATCAAGGACCTTGACACAATCGTCCGGATGAATCCTTTAGCACTTAAGCAGGATAAAATTCCAAACCAATTATCGCTATCATTAGAAGTGAACCTGAACCAACCAACAAAAATTCATAATACTTAACCAATCATAGTTCTCATCAACATCTCCTTCTCATAACATAAATTTCCATGAGCTTAAATTACAAAATTTGATCTTTAGACATCAGATACTCATCGAGGGATATGTCCAAGCATACAACCCTCTAACCATACTATCGAATGCTAGTTTTAGCAATTATGATTGTAGATTACCCTTAAGAATAGTAGAATTGGACCCAATGATCCCCGCATTCATCCACACACAATCAATACATGACCTCGATGACTAGAAAAATATTAAGATTGTTGGACAACCATGATCACACAGGGTAGCTCTTCTATGAATTCTCATAAGCAAGTGGTACATGTCGAACCACTAAAATACTTTAACAGCTCCAAGACAACACCAATTATGTCATTCGAAATAACCAAATCTTCCCAATCTTCCCACTCAACCAAGAGAACATCGCAGGATTTGGTACTCCTAATCCACCACTAGGGATCTACCCACAAAGTGAAAACACACTAGAGCATAACTAATGAATCATACTCACAATACTAACAACCATCATAAATACTCCGACCATTTACCTTATTATAAACCAACACTTTTAAAAATGAAACCTTTCTTAGGTATTTAACAATCAATAGTAGTAAACTTACGACTCAACCAAGTGTAAGTCCTTTCAAATGCTCAATACCGGATACAATTGATCATTTCTCACCTTGCCAATTCATACCTTGACAAAATAGATCACCCCGAATGTAGACTTACAATGTAAAATCTGAATTGTAATTTCCACTGTATAACACAATTCATTTCTCTATCAGCATTAGAGTGTACCTTGAAGATTTTTATGAATTCATGGATCTCTGTTTATCATTGATCGCATCTCCATCGATCTTACAATATATTTCGCTAAAATTTCAATCATACTCATTACTAAACTCAAAAACAAGAACCAAGCACTTATCATCATACTCGAGCTAATGTTGTACACTCCTTTCTCAAGTTTTTTTCAATAGTTGCCAACCAATCTTATTATATAGTTGCATTCCATCACAAACTATTATTACCCTTATGCTCAGTCGGCCCTGACTATCACCACAAGTCAAACTTTTCATCAACACAACACCTCAAACTCAGGTATACCCATCAAATTCAAAGAACTAACCCAATTTTTATGCGCACTTTCTTACTAAAATACTTCAATTGCCTTCACCCAAGTATACTCAATGGGACTTTCTTTATCCATAAGCTTGTCATCCCGGTATTAATCTACCCCTTTATGGCTTAAGATAAAATCAACAGTCCTCATACTACCATCCTTCTTCTTAACAAACAAGACAGGAACACCCCACGGGGAAGCACTAGAAGGGATAAAAATCAAGAAGCTCATGGATTTGAGCTTTAAACTCTCTCAATTCTAACACCACAGGAATAGACTCAATAGAGGGGGATTCAACCTCAACATCCCGAATATGAGCCAATCACGCCAAATAATCCCGCCCCACCAGTTTCCTACCCTGTACGACATATATGAACTTAGCTGACTTAGACTTATACCCCCTTCCCACTCTAACCTTTCCCTACCCGGGATCTCTAGAGTTATCGACTTATCATTACCATTAAGCACAACATAATAGGGGGACAACCAAGTCATGCATAGATTTTACCAAGTCAGTCATATCTAGCATAACCAAATCAACCCAAATCTGAAAATCCATAAACACAACAGGATAACACGATATACTTGGGTGACTATGACTGACTCTTCAACTGGGGTTGAAACATGGATGGGGGGATCAAGTATATCACAAATCATATCAAATTCAAAGGCAAATCGCATGGACATATAAGAATAAGTAGAACCCGGATCAAACAACGAATTAGCCATCCGGTCACAAATAATAATAGTTCTTGTGATCACTGCATCAGACCCTCAATCTTGATCTTGCCTAGAAAGGCATAAAACTGAGCCCTGTCATCTTGACGGGAAACCTCCTTGCCTGGATGCAATACTCCTCTACCCGCATTGCCATTTCCACGTCCTCCACGACCTCGTTGATTTCCTCCTCATATGCGCAGGTTCTCCACAATTGTAACATACTTAATAACTTAACCAAGTAAACCTCGTTGTTATTGGAGCAGTCGTATCCTAACCTCTTCTTGATATACAAACAATCTATGAAATCATAGTATAACTTCGAACCTCAAATGACATAACTTAATTTCATCATTCGCTAAACAACCCATACATGTTATGAAAACAATACTAAATGCATTTTCCAAAGTAATAGTGTTCATTATCTAACCGTCCCTTACCAAAACTTCTTGAATGTTGTCACCTATAAACTTGAATCTACAGATCTGACCTTAATCCCTTCACAAGAGATGACAGTAGCTAGTGAGCCCCACAAAACTCTTAATTTCAATCGTAGAACTAAGTTGGACCCAATTCCTGACTGCTTCAATCTTTCAGGGATCTACCGGGAAACTACATACCCCAAAAAGGCAACCGAAGTCAACCAAAATTCACACTTAGAAAATTTCGCACACCCCTTTTGTTTTTGTAATCACATGGATGCCAGTTTTTCTGCTGTTTTTAACAGCATTCGATTTATTACAAGGTTTTATAGTATATCCTCGATTGCTGAACACTGATTGGATTGCAGGGGATAGTTCAAATTCGATTTGGGTTCTATAAGGAGACCTAGGAAAAACATAGGAGACATGGCTGAGGTTCTATCTCGCCCTGTCCCGCTTTGGCGGGGAATTTCCACTCTAGCGGCCTCACGCTGGCAGAAAAAATCCCGCCCTAGCGGCTCAGACGAAAACAGTACCCAAGCAATAAGTTTTTCTGGGGTTTTTCTCTTTTGTAAATCTCCCAACGAGTTTCAGCTTTACTGAGCAGTTTAGGATAATCCTCTGAACTAGGATAACCTTTGTCTACCCCTAGTCAATCCAACTATACACAATCCAACTCATTCTCATTAATTCAACACCATAACCCACACATCCCCAGGATACACTCGAACACTCACGCGGTTTTTACTCAAGCGCAAAACACGTCCAGATCTTTCTTACGAATCACCTTATACATTATCTAGACCCTTGCATCAAACATAGTCGTGACCTTCTTTCACAACAAGTTTCACTATACTCAACAGTTACAACTGGCATAGTTTCAATCAATTCAGCCAACATATTGCACATATAAAAAATCAGACCCACACTTATTGTGCACATGATCATATCATTATGTCCAATCAAATACAACTTCCATATTCACAGTTAATTCAGGCAACAAGGAACACACATTCACAGTTTTCAAGTTACAACTCATAGACAATCCCGATTTCTTAATTAGTTTGTTCCATAGATGACTATTACCGGTCTCTCAGTACAAGAGAAAAATGTAAACTAATGCACCCTGCAACTGGTCAAAAGATCATTTATCTGAGGCAGTGGATACTTGTTCTGAATAGTGACCCTATTCAACTGTCGGTAGTCTATACACATCTTCTCTTGCTAGTGATGGTGTTACCACTGTTGTTTCCCTAGTTCGGACCATAGAGTGAAGGAGGAAAGATGCCAATTTATATCACCCAGATACCAATTGAATTCAAGTCATAGCACGAAGGAGTAGAAATAAGTGAGTTTTTCCTAAAGTCTTATAGCCTCTCGAAGAAAAGTAAAGACGTCTTCGTACCCTTCCACAAGACTCTACTAGACTCATTTTGGTACAATGAGATCAATGAACCTAGGGCTCTGATACCAACTTTGTCACGACCCATACCGTCGTGAATGATACCCACACTAACCCTCCGATGGGAGAAACGATACTACAACCCAACTAAGCAACTTAACCAAGAACTATGCATTTAAAAATATGGAAGCAGGTGTAAACGGCCTAAGAAATACGGAGTTCCCATAAACTCCAAAGGTTTAAATAACTAACTAACCAAACAAATGCGGAAGAACAATCCCTAGAACCTGAAAGTTAGTTTACCAAAACTCTACTAACGACAAGTCTAAGAACAAGGAGTACAAACCCGAACTAAATAAACACCTTAAACAAATAGTCTGAGTCCGAAAAGAGTGGAGTTAAACAAGAAAGATCCATGGGAGCCTAAAAGAACTGGCTCACCCTTGAATTCGATCACACTCAATAGTCACCTAGCTGAGGTCTATTAATAGCCGCCTGAAGATGCCATGTACTCAACAAAGAACAAGCAAGTGTAGTATCAGTACACAACCACAGTGTACTAGTGGGATCACACGGTTATCCCAATAAGAGAAACACATGCAAGTAACCACAACATTATAAAATAGGCATATACCGAACATATACAATAAAAGTCATATTTTCATGATCAATGTAGCATTCCACGTTCTCAATAATACACATTGGTTATCACTTTAGAGCAACAAACAATCTTTCAACTTTAATCACCATTAGCTATGAACGTAATCAACACAAGTAGATACACAACACAATTCAATGGTCCTCTTACGGAACCCAATTCAATGGTCCTCTCATGGAACCCAAACCCAAACTGTTAGTGTATCGGTTCGTGGTACCCGATCCAATGTTTATGCCAGAACGTGGCAACTAATCCCATATTTATGCCGGAACATGGCAACAGATACCATATTTATGTTGGAACGTGGCAATCGATCCAAGTTAGTGTGTCGGAACGTAACCCGATCCATTCAACAAACCACAATCACAATGCATATTCTCACAATCATACAACAAGAGGTGATTCATGGCATACAATTATTCAATTATCTTCATTTACGATTAGGGTGATCAATAATGCAACATTCACATACATACACATATTATAATGAAGGAAGAATAAATATATATCACACAATCATGATATCACAATCATCACCTACCTCGAACCCAAGCTTGAATCCCCTAATACACTTGAATCTTCCCGCTTGTTCGTGGTGTAAAAACATACAATTAACGCAATGATCAATAAAAAGGGCCTAATTACCCGTATTATAATCAACATTATCAACCCTAGGCCAAACCCTTGATCCCCATACCTAGATTACGGCTTTTCCCACCATCCAAACAGTTCCAAAACCCTTCGCCCACAATAATCACCCAAGAAACCAAGTTCTACGGATCGAAAAAATTGGATTCGGAGAGTGAAAACCTTACATTTAGCCTCAAGAATGGTGGAAACTGTCAAGAAAACCTTTGTGGTCGTTCTTTAGCTCTCAAAGTCGAAACTTGCAGAATAAAACATTTTTGGGGTTTATTTCCGACTTAAATCGCGACTATCCTGCCATAGTGGTCCTCACCCCGCTACAACAGCCTCGCCTTGGCGGGAATAATCTCGCCCTAGCGTCTTGCCCGGAAACAGAGAGCTAAATTAAGAGTTTCAAACCCCCATTTCACAACACACCTTCATCCCATGACACTTAGAAAATACCTGTTCACGCTAAGATCAGTTTCGGGAGTTCTACTCAACCGAATTCAATTCTGTAAAGTCGTACGGGTTCCTTAACGTCTTAACTATGTAATCATGTGATCAAAATCATAATTAGATCTCTCATTTGTTACTAGATTTCCCTAGACCTCACTGACTCCGATTTTGTCCAAATCTGGACTAGGCTAGGAAATCTCAAGTTACTACTCAAAAAAATTTCTTGTCCAATTCTTCCCTAACGACTGAATCAGGTCGTTACAATATATAAGTGTATACACTTCTGATGTTTGTAATTGTATAAATTCGTTATTTCGGGTTTATACAAAAATAACTAAATTATACAAATGTACCCGTGAATTATACAAACCTGAGGATTATACAAATCCGCAAATTATATAAACGAGGCAGTTTGAACTGTAGCTACAACCCGTAAATATGCAAACTATAGCTATTAAGCATAATTAAGTTTATTATAGTGGCTATTTGCGAAAGTTCCCCAAACTAATTATAGACCAAAAAAATGTTTATTATCCTTTTCTCTTTTTCCTTATGCTGTGTGGACTGGGTTGAAGTCCCTAGCCTTCTTGGGATCAAAGTGCTTTGGATATATGATTTTCTAATCTAAAGTGCACCTACCACTAATGAAAACAATTCATTTACTATTGGATGGCTGTAAGCTACTGGTAGTTGAAATGAAGTTCAATCATTTCAAGTGATATTTTTTTTTTGAAATAAGGAAAATGATTTTTCTAATAGAAATAGAAAAGCAGATTTAGAAGTGACGTTTGAAGTTCATTGTATCGTATTTATCTATCTAGTCCCTCGAATCCTATTTCTTGACCATTCCAATCTCCGCCACCCTTGAACCCTCACCTCGACTCCATCCTACCCCGTTCTGTTTTACTAGATCACATATACATGCCTTTGTATTATTTTCTTCATTTCAAGGTTATAAGTACTCTTATTAATAAGGCAAGATGATTCCATTTTATTGCTTTTGTTACCTAAGTATCATCTTTGTTTATTTCATGCTTCGCATTGCCATGTTCCTCTTCTATCCTTTTATCCCATAATTATCTTTTCACTATGTAATACCTTTTTACTCCTTGATTTCGAGTGTAACATAAATTTGGTAGTTTGATACTGAGGTTAGAGGCAATCTTGACTTATAAAATGTAGATGCATCACAAAAAAAATAAATTAAGTGAGATTTGATCTCTAAGTTTTTAAGTAAATAACTCAATATATCCAACTACATGAATCATTTAACATTTTTGTAGTATGAGTGTCATAAGATAATATTATAAAAAGACCACGAATTCATGTGCCTTATTTTTAACCTATAAATTCGCCCAGACTGCCATATTGATTGATTACTTGTTTACATATAAATTCACGTGCCTTAGTTAAAAATTTTGAGTTTGTTGAATAGAATATGTTGGAGAATGTTGTTTGACATTGAAAAATGTAGTTATTCATTGATTTGAAGTCGAGAACATGAACATGAAGAAGAGACGTCATAGACAAGAAAAAATTGTTTGAAAATTGGGTATTTGCAAATAAGCCCTGTTTTGAGTGGGTATTGTTAAGAAAAAATAGTATATATAGAGGAGCCTAGATTTGATATTTAGGATGATTTGGTGTAGTTGAGGTGTTTTGGATGAATTTGATGATTGAATTGAAGGAAGAGGACAAAGTCAATTTTTATTTAATAAGGTATAATAGCGTATACAAGTATATAAACATCTTTTTATAGTTTTATATATAATATTATAGAATATTGTATAATAGTGTATATGAATATATAAGCACCTCTTATAATTTTTTATAGTGGTTAGATATTGGGGGTATAAATATCGAGTTTTTGAACATTAATGTAAAAAGATAAAGTTTTGTATAATATTATATATCGAGTGTATAATATTAAGAAAATACATTGAAATACTCGTGAACTTGACAACAAAATTTACTTTAACACTTTAGCTATACGGACATTTAAATACCCCCTTAATAATTTTGAAGTGATTTAAATATCACCTTGAAATTATAACACCACTCTCACCCGCTACATCATAGTCATGTAAGCGCAACATCATGATCATGTAGACACCATTTCATTAATTCTTGTTTTACTTTTCAAAAGTAATTACATCAATTAATTAATTTAAAAATATATACCCCCTTTCCTCTCTTTCTTCTTCTTTGCTCTTTACCATTTTAACCTTCAAAACTTTTCTTCCTTCGTCTTCATTGTTCAACAATTTTTTTTAAATAACTTTAAAGAAGAAAATTCACTACAATATTCACATTATCTTCTTCGAATCCTTCTCACGAATTTGCCCTCTTGGATAATGAATTTTTTTGAAAGTCAATTTTTTCTTGATAACTCAAATAAAAAAATGAAGACGGTATATGAAAGTTGATCCAAAAAATTATAAATTCTATGAGAAATATCTGAATGGATCTAGAAATGTCTGAAGATGAGTTTGTCTTTGGGTCATTGCCGATTTGAATTTCGTTTTGTTTTTGTTTTTGAACGAGCTGTGCTTTGTTCTTTTATTTTTTTATATTATAAAAATGTGATCAGTTTGGTCACGCTTTAGTTTTAAAAAAGGAGAGAAGGATATAGATTCATATTTTTTGCAATATAAAATAATAGAAAAATCAAAATGGGTCACTCAGAATTTAAGAAAGTTTATATTTGTGAAATTGACATCAATAATACAGAGTGAAATCAACATCAATAAAATGACATTGGTGCGGAATTTTATGGATTATTAAAGAACTAGTGAAATAAAAATAGTAGATAGAGATGGAGATGGAGATGTAGGAAAAGGTGTTCCAATGGAGAAAGAGGTGTATTGGGGAAGACAACAAAATAAAAAGAAAAAAAATTAAATAAACTAAAAAGGAGACCCACAAATTTCATTTACCTCTTAATAAGAAAATTTACATATTTTTTACAAAGTTAGTATATAAAGAAAAACTATTAAAGCTATTAGTTATATATTGACCAATAAAAAAAAATCATGTGTATGATTTTATAAAATTCAACTTTTTTTTCTCTTTTTCAAGCGCTTTTAGGAGAGTGTACCCACTCTCTCTGTCACGTCACTTCTTAGGGGTATTTAAATCACTTCAAAGTTGTTAAGAGAGGTATTTAAACACATATATACTTAGTGCTAAAGTAAGTTTTGCTGCCAAATTTAAAAATTTTTTGATGTATTTACTCTATTGTATATTGAATTTTTAAACACTAATATACAGAATTAATATGCTATGCAACCGAAAATTTAAAAACTTGACCACATAGATACAATGTAATGTTATAAAATGTACATTTGCGGAATTATCTAATTTTATAGTTGCTAGGGAGAGGAGACAAATTATTGAATTGATATGTATAGAAGCTACCAACTATAGTATTAGAATGGGTCAAAGTTTCATATTATCACTTCCTCATATGATTTTGGGTTATTCAACTTTCTTCAGTTAGTTTTAGGGATTGAGTTAGACTTAAATGTCATTTCTTTATCTTGTATAAGAGCCAAGTTTATCCCTATTTGATTTTTCAATCCATGCTTCAGTTAAAGCTTGGATATGATGGGGGTGCTAGAGTGTGTTAGTTCTCACATTAATTGAAAAATTGGTTAATGGCCTCATTAAATCGATTAGAACAAGAGAAAACAACACAAATTCCACTAGTTTAGGATCTAACTACGTGTCTTCACTTTACTTTTCAAAATTACCTTCCATACCATATTTACTTCACCAAATACATGTATCTGAGTGCTAGCTGGAGCACTCAGATACATATATTTTAGATATGTGCAGGTCAAATTAGGTGCAATTTATTCTAGATACATTGTATCCAAGCATTATTCACATGTATTTAGGATACACTAACTCTCTCGCGCACATCTCTCCCTCTCTCGCTTGTCTCTCTATATATATGTATTTCAAAATGTATATCTTGAATGTATTTAATTTGGTAACCCAAATATATATATCTAGTGTGACTCACATGTATTTGAGATACATTAATTCTCTCGCTTGCCTCTCACATCTCTCCCTCAAAATATATCTTGTATCAAAGATACATATATCTGACTTGAAATCTGAAGTAAAGGTATATCTGATTTAAATCTGGTATGAAATTATTAGTTACTAAGACAATATGTAATTATTTCAAATTATAGAATGGACTAGTACCAATGATAGAAATGTTTGTATAATTAGATAGTTTTTCCTTTCAACAATCCTCCCCTTTTTAAACGAGCTTTTAAGGTAGAATTAAATTCAAGTATCTCTTTCTTTACAAACTACTTGTAATTTTTTAGTTGTGATCTTAAATAAGGTAAGGCAAATGATGAGCTTCAAAGTGGGATATGCTTTTCATTGACTCCCTGGGGGGGGGGGGGGGGGGGGGGGGGGGGGGGGGGGGGGGGGGGGGGGGGGGGGGGGGGGGGGGGGGGGGGGGGGGGGGGGGGG
>JAJOOR010035871.1:0-10122 GCA_036250505.1 Solanum acaule | reverse complement strand
TAAGTTGTGTACGGGATTAGTCCCGAATTTTGTACTCTAAAGTATTAGATGGTTTGAGACATCATGTATAAAGTCTAGAAAGTCTTCCGCTTGCTATTTTTTTTTATGAAATGTTTTCTTGGTAAAGAAAGTCTTTAATTCCTTATGATTTTTAGGTTTATGCGATGAATGAATGCTAAGAGGCTTGTATTTGACCTCTTCGAGGTCGAGTACGCCGGTTACGACTAGGGGGTGCTCCCGGGTCGTGACATTGATAATATATATAGGAAAAAGTACTTGGGTGAGTACTTTTTAATAAATAATTATTGATTTTGGTGATACTTTTTATCTATAACCATCTATAGTAATACACAACAATACTATAATAAATCAATTATGTATTAAAAGTGAATTATATATTATAAATGTATTATAATTGTTTTATAAGATAATATGCTTGTTTCGCAAGAAATTGACACAATTTATTATAAGTGTGTTAAAGTGTGATAAATGTATTATCCATGAATAAAACATGTACTATATGTGTTTTATAAATTGTTCTCTATAATATTTACTAAAATTGTATTATAAGTGTCCAGTGAAAAATATGTTATTACTCTATATGGTATATTCTTAATATAGCATATCTATAGTAAGAAGGACTTTTGGTGCGGGCTCCGAGGCTTCTCGACTCATTTCGATTGAGCCTGTAAATGTAAATTCATGTTAGATATGTAGAATTGGGTTGGGTTTGTAGTTGAATCTTGTTTAATTATTAGAATTAATGCCTTAGGCTAATTTCAGGGTATTTTTCATGAATTAAAGCATGCCTAGTCTTTTCGTGTGATCTTGCCTTGCCTTGTAGTTATCGTTTTGTAGTTGTTGTAATTATTGGTAGCTTGTGATTGGCCTTATCCAAGAGGTAGGCTAGTGATTGTCTTAGTCTGTGCTTTGGATCCGTTAGACTTAAAAAATGATCTGACGTCGCTTCGGACGGCTTAGCTCCATGTAGACTGATATAACATACTTGTGTCTGATAGTCTAATCCTTAATTAGGTGAAACTCAGCTAATATGATTTTTTATCCATAATTTCCCCTTGTGGTTCTACTCAGGCATGTTCGTTGGTGATTTTGGCACTCAATTGGTTATTCGGGATCAGGTCTTGATTTTGGAGGTGGAGTCGATCTTGGTGACTCTAATGGTAGTTCTGCTCTATGGTATGCCCCAATTTGAGTGATAGCGGAAGATTTTTAAGTATTTGGAGTTCTTTCTTCCACGGTTTGAGGTATGTGTGCACATTTATCATCTTAGGTTCGAGGCCCTACTACATCTCTATTAGTCTCGATTTGAGTCCGAGCACACCTCTATTAGTCGGGTTTGAGTCCTGACTTGGTGTTTCTATTGGGTTCCTGGGTTTCCTTTACTACATTTCAACTTCGTGGTTGGTTGTGGTAGTTTTGGAATTTTCTTAAGCTTAGGTAGTAGTTTCCCTAGTTGTTCTATGTATCCATCTGGCTTATCGGGGTCTGTTTATGTTATTTACTATCAATTGCAAAGGAGTGTATCTTCAAGGCTTATTCGGTCCAGTTAGGTTATAGTTAGTTTTTTAATATACTATTCGTTCATTCCTTGCCTCACGTGCTTCATTGTTAGGATTTTCTATTTCCATTTCATTCTATGACCTCTAGTTGATTTCATTCTCACTTTTCATTAGTCTTTATTTTACAAGCTCAGTCGGCCTATGATGCCTACGGGGTACCTGTTATTTTGATACTCATACTACACTCTACATTTGTTTTTATGATGCAGGTCTGAGCACTAGTCGCATCATTGTTTTTGAGCCTGTTGCGGGGATATCAGACACCGTGGGTGAGCTTATGGCATCCAAGATTAGCCTGTCTCCTTCTGTTTATAACTTTAACTAGTCTTTTGTATTTGAGAGAAGTTTGTACTTTTGGTCCATTTTTTAGACTTGTTACTCTTTCAGTAGCTTTGTACTTGTGACTATCAGGTTTTGAGATTGAATTTTCTCTTTTGGTTGTACATATCTTTTGTTGTTCTTATTTCCACTACTTTCATTATTAGCTTTAGTTTTATCTTATGTTTGTTGTTTTTACCCAATATGCTTGTTTACTTGTCATTCTGGAATATGTGTTGACTTACCTACTAGTGGATTATAATAGGTGTTAGAGGCGACAAAAATGGAGTAATAAAGAATCTCATGTTTGAAAAAGGTTAATGGATATCTAAAAGGATGTTGAGACTTCGATTTTTTTGGTTTTGTAAGGTAGGGAAGGGTTTGTGATGAGATAATTGTAGTATGTTAGGTGCGTTGGAATAATTCCTACATGATACTTGGTGACCTAGGAGAAACTTGTTGAAGGAATTCATTGGTAGGAAGGACTAAGAAAGCCTTCCTCACCAACAAGATGATTTGGTATAAACCTCTTTCTTATAAAGTCTCACTGTTAAAAAATAGGGTACCAACTGACAATGCCATTCAAGGATTTGGGATAATATGTTGTTGTTGACAATGCCAGACGGTTATATCTGTCAAATAACGTAACCAACCAAGTGTAGTTGTTGTTTTTCATAAATATTGGTTGTAACCTTAGAATCAATCTCATGCAACGATGGTGTTGGAAACAAATTTTAAATTAAGGGTTAAAAGATTCGTCAGCTTAAGTCATAAGTTAGAATTCTTAATGTATGACTTATAAGCTTAAGTCATAAGTTGTAAGTTCATTCAAACATGCTCCAATTTATGACTTTTGATTTGGATTATAAGATCTTTATTGTTGACCAAATGCATACAAGTGTTTGTAAAATATTTTGATGGACAGACAAACACCCTCTTAAAATATTTAGCTAGGTAAATAATAAATTACATAAATCTTTAAATTAAATTAAATTAAATTAAAATATTATAGATAGAGTAAAATGTTACCAGCCATCTTGGAGATTCATGAATGAAGAAGAGACCCAAAAACAATAGGCCACAAGGTATAAGTCCTGGAAAATAATGAAGAAGATTAAATATGAAATAAAATGAAATGATGTAAAGAGAATTGGAGATTATAGAGAGAGTACCAAGTAAAGCTAGTATCCTCCAACCCACAAACGCACCCATCACGTAGACCGTCGACAAACCAATAATGATTGATAGCTACGGATTCGGGAAAATTGAAATTATTTAGTAATCACCCAAATTTAATTTATTTATTTATTACTAGGTACATATTTTCATTTTGATATGTTTCTCACAATTTTCACTTTTACAAACAAACATCATTTTTCTCATAACTTTTGAAAAAAATAACTTGCTTAAAAATGAAAAAATAAAATGATTTACTTAATGAAAATAAGTAAAACAAATTGTAAAAGTGACACATCACATTGATTGTGTTCTTCCCTCTCTATAGGCCCTATCCGCATCACCACAAACCCAAACCTTTCATAATATTTATTTCAATTATGTATTGTGGGAAATTCGGTCTCACCCATAAGTGGTGCTTAAAAAAACGGGGAATTAGCCAACTTGCAGGCTCATTAGGGTAATTAGTTAGCCTTAATGATTTCTATATAAACACACATATGGTGTGTAATTAAAGACAGAGACGATATAACATATACATAGAATATAGTTATCTTGTACTCCATTTTATCCTCAATCAATTAGGATTTAAGTTGTGGTATAGGAGGTTGCTCCTATATATAGTGACAACTGACAACCAACATCGACTAGTAAATTCTAACTGTGGTTCATCCTACTCTTACGCTTCCGCTACGTGGATAACAAGTTAGTTTTGTTTTATGGATTAAAAATATTATCTGATTAGGTTTAGATTGACATGTTATGTAATCTTACATTGATATACGAGCCATAAATTGATTTTTTGGTTATTCATGAAAATATAAAAAATCATTTCAGATTTGTAAACACAAAAAGAAAAAGGTATTTTTGGTTGAAAAAGATCTAAAAAGCGTTACTGATCAGAGGAAAAAAATAAATTTGAACCAGATATGAAAAACGTTATAGATCAGAGGAAAAAAATAAAATTTGAAACAGATCTGAAAACGTTTTAGATTAGAGGGAAAAATATGTTTCAATTCAAAATCAAGAAAAAAAAGTTTATAAAATTTAATCGAAATCAATCTATAAACAAAAAAATGAGAATGTTATCGTTCTGTTAAATAATTTATTTTTAAAAAAATAATTTATTTTTTTATCATAGCAGATTTAAAATATAGTTGAGAGATTGGTTCTACTATCATTGCAATTAGCAATCACAACTCAAAGAAGAAGAAGAAATTTAGGAATTTTCTTCTAAGAACTTTCAGAAATGGTTTATCTATGTCATCCGTAAAAGTTTGGCTCATCTATGGCATTGTTGTTAAAGAAAAGTTTCATCCATGCCATTTTTCTTAATTCCGATTTTGCAAAACAACTTTTATGACTTTTTAATTGGAGTTTTTTGGATCAAATGTACTCTTTTTTCTTGTTCTTCTTTAAGAACACCAAGAACAAATGAAGAACATAAACAACTCCCAATTTTTCAACATATTCATTTCTTCACGAAATCATCTCAAATTTCGGCTACATTATTAATTTCTTCTTCTTAAAAAAATCAAATTTCTAAAATTATTTGTAGAGTTTAAAAAATTTACTTGTATTAAAAAAAATTTCAAAAATAAAATAAAAATGAGTCCCAAAATTTTTAAAATTTAATTTGATTCATGCGTTTGTAGTTGTTTTTGACATTAGATCTTTGTTCACTAGTATTCTTTGAGTCTATGTTCAAAATTTAAAATGATTTGAAGTTGGAGAGAAAATTCTACCATAAAAGAATGTTTAAGTTTTGAAACTTTGAAGAAATTTCAAGTAGGTCTTATTGAGCTAGTTGAATTCGCCCTCAAAAGATATTGAGTTTTTGTATCTAACTTGGAGGGAAACTAATATTAAAATTATAGGTGATTCCGTGAAGAATAAAAGAAGTTTGAAATTTGAGAGTTATTTATGCTCTTCATGTGTTTTTGGTGTTCTTAAGGAAGAATAAGCAAAAAGAGTACATTTGATCCAAAAACTTCAATTGAAAAATATTAAACCTTGTTTGGGATGTAAAAAGTGGTTTTGCAAAATTGGAGTTAAAAAAATGGCATGGATGTCCCTTTTCTTTAACAACAATAGCATAGATGAGCCAAACTTTTAACGGATGACATAAATTACCCTTTTCTGAAAGTTCGATGCCATATTCGATACAAATAGACAACTGCTACATACAGTTGGTAATATATAGCCCAATACTAATTAGCATTTAATAAACAAATAAAAAAATGGCACATATTAGCCATAAGTAATATATCAACATCTTTTAATATTATTTTTTAAATAATAAAAGATATATAATATCATCTCTTATCATCTCTCTTCTAACTTCCAACCATTTCTCCTTAAAACTCACAAAAGATTATTTAGAATTATCTCCCCCCTATCAAATTATTATTTTTCAAAATAGTAAAAAAACTTAATATCATCTCTCTGCTAACTTTCAACCATTTCTACTTTAAATTAGCAAAAATATTTTGATTATGACTATGCATTCTTCTTTCAAAGGGTATTCCTACGAGTTTGTTATCTACAAATTATTTTACCCTTATACTAAAGCCATATTCACCTAACAAATTTGTAAACATTTGCTTGCATTGGTATTCATTGATTCATATTCATCTAATAGATTGGTATACATTTGTTGCATTCAAATCATTCTAATTTTACATAGGCATATGTAACACCTTGAAATTTTTTTGAGCTAAGACTCGAACCATTCTTCGTTGTGAGTAGGATTTTTGTAACACCCCAGATTCAAGAAGGGAAAAATTCCAGATTTTCAAAAGTTGCAGGCGCCACCAACAGAAACCACCTACGGACCGTCAGTCAACAACGTCGATGGGCCAATTAACTTTTAGTTTCACACTTCAAATTTCAGCCCTTAGTCACCAACGACGGTCAACCAGTACAGACCGTTAGTCGACTCACGGCCCGTCAGTCCGCTCCGTCGATGGGCCAGTCAACTTTCAGTTTCAGACCCCAAATTTCAGCCTTTAGTCACGAACGACGGTCAACCAATACGGACCATTAGTCAACCGATGGTCCGTCAGTGACTCCGACAACTTTTAAGTCAGGGGTCTTTTGGTATTTTCCTTGTTTGTTTGGCCACTAAACTACGTCGTTTAGACCCTAAAGTAGGAGGTTTTAGTCAGTTTAAGCCTAGAAACATATCTAGAACTTACCCAAGTCAAATCATTAATCAAAACTTAAAAAATTAGAGCGTAAGAGGAGAAAAGAGGTCAAGAACCCTAGTTCAAGAACGTAACAACGTTCCATCAGTTCCTGCCCCGAAATCAAAAGATTTCTCCGTGGAATCCATCACCAGGTATGTGGGATTTCACTAGTGGGTTCCTTTCACCCATTAGGTCCCTAGTTTTTAGTCAGATTTTTGATTTCCTCAATATCATCCAGACCTAGGGTTTCTTGAATGTTAGGATTGTTAGGTTTTAGCTGTTAGAATGATCCAAATCAGATTATTATGTTATTACTCAGTTTATTGCATGAATTTCAGAACCCTAGCTATGTAGTTCTTTAGTTCTTGAATTACACTGCTAGATATTTCAGCTATTTCAAATATACATGCCTCAGTATATGAATGTGTCATTATCAGTTTATTAATGTGCATTCTTAGTTCGCATGTCATTTTGAGCTATCCAGTAAATCACATAAATTCAGTAATAATATATTAATCACTTAATCAATTGGGAGTATCATAATATTGAGTTAGACTAGGGTTCAGCGTACCCGAATAGTCCCAGAACTACGAGCCACGAAGGATGTAAGTCCCCTCTGTAGGCATCATTTTAGTGATCGCCAGCATGCTTCTATAACTTTGGCCGGGTATATTGGGTCCTCTCGATGGGGCGTATACATCAGACTCCACATTTAGCTCATGTGGTTTTATTATCGGTTATTAGTAGCTCCCACAGTTCAGTCAGATTCCATTACATTGACCACATTTCAGTACAGTCAGTATTCAATTTTATAAAATGGTCATTGCATTTAGTTAGCTCAATATTCAGTATCTATATCCTGTTCAGATTACACTCTTACTTTATTGCTTGTTCAATTATATGTTTATTTCAGCTTTACTCTATCCTGCATGCTCAGTACCTTTCAAGTACGAACGCATATGTTGCGCTACATCTTCTGGTGATGTAGGTTCAGGTCCTCAGCATCCAGATCACGCTTAGATTGGTTCCCGATCTTCAGTTCAGCAGCATCAATGGTAAGTCCTCATTTTTCGAGGACTAATGACATGTTTATCTTTATCGCTTTTAGTTTTTAGTTTCAATTTTGCTAGATCTAGTTGGGGGCATGTCCCCAGATTTCTAGTCAGTCTAGAGGCTTATTTCAGATATTGTTAGTTTTAGCTTTAGTCTTAGAGTTTGATTTCTCTTTTGTACTCAAACTAACAGTTTTCATATATTCAGATATAGAATGGGTATTCCCCATCACTTTCACGTTCATTATATTTAAGTTTCCGCATCAGTTTTGTTATCATAGTATGTGTATGTTATGCTAGCAGGGTTAGCTTGGGGTCACTCGTGATCTAGGTCCCGCGTCCGCGTCCAGGGGGTAGCCTCATGGAATGACAATTTTACCAAGGAATTTAAAATTTCTTAAGTTTTAAGGTCGCTAGATGAAGAACATTGAGTTCCAAAAAGAACTAAAGAGAATTCCTTCAAGTGATTCATAGGTTCTTCTATGTTTTGGATCAACTTCAAACGACCATAGATTTTTAGCACAGGATGAGTTAGGAGACTCATAATATATAAAATGAAAGGTCTTGGAAAATCCTCTTTCCAACGCAGCTAAGTTTGCTAATTTTTGAGCTCGTATGAGGGAGATATGCCCATTTGAAGTTGGGTTGTCCAATTAAGGAAAATTACCCGAAAATATGAGGGGTATTTTGGTCTTTTCCTTACCCAATCAGATTAAAATGAATTTTAGTAATATTTTGGGGACAAATATGATTTGGGTCAGTATTCATAAATCCAAATCTGCTTAGGGTTTTAGAAGAGAGTTCATTCAAGTCATTCCTAAGTTTTTTTAAAGTTTTGGGTCAACTTCAAAAGATCATAACTTTTAGCACACGATGAGTTAGGAGACCCATAACATATCAAATGAAATATCTCCGAGTCCTCTTTCCAATGCCACCAAGTTTGCTAATTTTCACACTCGTATGAGGGAGATATGCCCTTTTGAAGTCAGACTGCCAATTTAAGGAAAGTTACCCAAAAATAGGAGAGGTATTTTAGTCGTTTCCTTACCCCACTTATTCTAAACGCGAATTACACCAAATTAAGTGTCTAAACTGATTATAATCAGTTTCATTCATCCCCAAAGTGTTTAGGGTTTTATAGAGAAGATTCAAGAGGAGAAAAAGATTAAAGTTTCAAGCGTTCGTTCAAGAAATTCAAGATTTCGCCAAGAACCTAGTTCTTTGAGGTATTTAAGCTTCCATAGTGTTGGGTTTGTTCGCCCACATATCAATCGTGAGTTTATTTTACGAATTTCATCCATGAGATTGAGTATGTTGATAATCTTGTTGAGTTCTTGAGGTTTTGTGCTTCGTTCTTTGATAACGAAGTTCTCGTTGAGTTCTTGAGGTGAGAGTTGTGAATTTCTAGACTAATATAAGGCTCAAAACAATCAGATTTTCATCTTTTAATCCACCATTCTCTTCTCTCTTAAATCATAGAGAAAAACCCTAAGGAAAAATCAAAGTAGAAGAATCCATTTATGATTCTTTCAATCTTTTTCAAGATTCTTTCAATCTGTTTTTAAGATTCTTCTTCAATGTAAGTCCCTCTCCAAAAATTTCATTCTTTCCAACTCAAATTCCTTCATAGAATTATGAATCACTAATGAAAATCATAATTCTTGGTCATAGAGATTTCAAGAAACTAATTCAAGAATCTCAAGAAAGGTTTTCTTGATTGTTTACCTTCAAGCTAGGGTTTTGAGACTTCTAATCAAGTTTCTTCTTCAAGATTCTTCAAAAACCTTGTTCTTCCTGGTATGTAAGGCTATCACAGTGTTGTACTAGTTCGTCCTCACACCCTATATCTACTTTCAGATCAGTAAAAGAGTAATCTAGGATTCTTTCTCTAGATTTGGGTATTCTTGAGATAAGTTGATTTTGAGATCTTGTGTTCATGTCTCTTTTAAAAATTCTATTCCTAATTATTGAGTTTATATATTGTTATTGAGATCCTTGAGTTGATTTTTTCATGTCTATATTTCACCATGAACCCTATTTTGAGTTATAAATCTTGAGAAGTTTTTTTAAAGCCAACACTTGAGTTCTTAAACAAAGTTTTGAGGAAGTAAGTATGAGAATGAGAAGAGTCGTATACATGAGTCCATATTGTTATGTCGACCCTTGAGTCAAGTCATTCATGCCCATAAATTCTACATGAACTCCATAAATTGAGTATCTTTGAGAGGAGTACTGTAACGACCCGAGAGCACCCCCTAGTCGTTACCGGCGTATTCGACCTCTCGGAGGTCTTATACAAGCCCTTAGCATTCATCATAGCATTTATCATAGAAAAATAGCGGAAAATTTAAAACTTTTTCATAATATAACACAAGACATAAAAGTCACCTCATTTAAACCTCTAATACAAAATCGGAATACTACATCTCAAGGTAGCCATCTTAAAACACAACTACAACACAAGAGGGACACAACCCTTACAATACAAAAGAAACTACTATCTAGTACATAGAACTTAAGGAAACTCTTTAACATAAAGGTCCTTGAATCTTTAAGGACACACCCGAACTTGGGAATAGTAAGCCAAGTGAAATGACCCAAAAAGTTCTTAAAAATGTGCTTCGGAAGTAAACTTGTTTAGCTATATAAAAAAAATCCGTTTCTTTTTCGAAAATCCGACTTCATATTCTTGTTTAGGGGGTCAAATTGAGTGGGAGATGGGTCTAACCCAAATTTTAGAGCAACCGTATCAAAATCCGAAATTTCCAAGTGAAGCCTTTTTCGAGGGTCTACTTTGGAGGGTCATAT
>JAJOOR010035870.1:0-10995 GCA_036250505.1 Solanum acaule | reverse complement strand
TGAGAAAATGGTCTAAAAACCCCCCAACCTATACCCGAAATCCCAACTACACACTCCAACTTTACGGGAGTCCTATCACCCACCTGAATTGTTTAAAACTGTAATAATTACACCCCTAAAACGCCATAACCAGATCTGTGTTGGCCTGTGAACTTCACGCGTTTTACAAGTGAAAATTCAATTAATTTAATTTTTTTTTTCAATTTTTTTATAATTCCTTTCCACTTTTTCCTATACTCTCCCAATTTCTTAAAATCTCTAAGGTAATTTCTTCCTCCAATTCTTTCAAATTCCTATGGAATTGTGAGGAACAAAGATGAATATTGATAGCGGGAGCTTGTCAAGCGATATTCGAGTTTTTCTTGTCAGAGAACATTGAAAAATAATCTAAAAGGAGCTGTTTTGCTTGCTTCGCCGGAGCTTGCTGGTTGGAGCAGTGCAGCCGCAAGGTTTTGTTGTTGTTGTTGTTGTCGACCTTGTTGTGAGAACAGAGGCAGATATTTATGGTGGTTGTCTCGAAATGGGAGAGAGATAAGAGGAGAGGGGAAGAGGAGAACGAGGTTTTGTTGGTGGTTTGGATTTCGCCGGAGGCGGCGACAGTGGTGGCTGATGGTCGAGCAGCAAAAGAGGGAGAACAAACGAAAGCACTAGCAATGCCATTAATGGAGGTCAATTGAGATTGAATCCTTTCATTGATTAATTGGGGAAGATGACTATTTTCTCGAAAATTTTCGTCAAAATTCACCTCTAACGCGCCTAGAGAAGGTGAGAACACCTCCCATGACAGGTCAGCACTTAGGTGTGTATAAAATAGAGAATTATAAAGTTCAGGTGGGTAATAGGATACCCGTAAAGTTGGAGTGTGTAGTTGGGATTTCGAGTATAGGTTGGGGGTGTTTTAGACCATTTTCTCATGATTCTTTAATGCTTTTTAGCATAGACTAGTGGATCCACTTAGTTGAGAGGTCTTATGCCCTGGCAAAGTATAAGACAGTTCTGGTAGCGTGGGCGAGACGTGTATCATCACATAGCTCATAGTGATGGTTGTCGGTTAGAATCTCCCACGGAGTTGTATTATATTTTATTATATACAAATTGAGTTGTTATTGTATTCTTCAATACATTGAGTTGCTATTTACTGTTTTAAAAACCTTCCATATATTGCATCTTTCATTATTGCTTTATCTTGAGTTAAGTATCTTCAGTTAAGTATCTTGAGTTGAGTATCATATCTTTGAGTTGAGTTGAGTATCTTATTCTTGAGTTGAGTTTAGTTGAGTGAGTTGAGAAGAGGTAAGTATGTTTCCTTTCTATCAAGTTCAAGCTTATGTTATGCTTTAGAATTCCCCTTACATGCTCGTACATTTCATGTACTGAGTCATTTGGCCTGCATCGTTTCATGATGCAGATACAGGTACTCAGGAACATCAACAGGCGTTTCGTTGATACCACATGCAGTTCGAGTTAGCTATGGTGAGCCTCCTTGCTTCCGGAGGGTTCCACTTTTACTTTCAGTTATATCAGTTGTTAGGATGTCATGGGTCTTGTCCCAACTTCCATCTTTGTCAGTTAAAGGCTTCATAGATAGACAATAGAGTTTCAGAAGTCTGTTAATTTATTTTATTAAATATTTTAAAGACTTAAGTTGCCTATTTATGGCAAGTTGAATATATTATTTTTATTCAGAGTTATCTATTCAGTATTGTTCAGATTATCTTAAAGTTGAGTATTTGAATTTAATTCAGTTTTAAGCTTTTGCATGCTTAAGCTAGTCTTCAGCTTGTAGTCAGCCAGGATGAGGGTTCACTTTGGGACCAGCAATGGTTCTTGAGTGCCGGCGTCCAGGGTGTAGACTCGGGTCATGACAGTGTCCCTTTTGTAGAGCTCAACTTTTGCCCACATGAAAAAATTTCATCCCCTTAATTTGGAATGATTTTATTCTATTTTGCTTGTGATTCAAAGAGTAGATCTGTGTTTATTTCTCTATATTTTGAATTTTCTTAGTGGAAATTCTAATTTTAGTATGAAACTTGCAAAATTGTGTAAGACTTTTTTTAATGTTCATCCAAGTGACAATGTCATGATGAAACGATATATATGAATTGTAGTACATTCTTTATCAACCTAGAAATAACTTTTGATATTTGGTAATGTTTTAAATTAGTGTTACATATAGTTGAAACAATATTTTTAATTTTCACAGACATGAAATACTATTTCTTATGTAATTCAAAGTTAAATATGTTTATTGAAATAGTACAAAGGAGCAAAATCAAATTTATGAATAGTTGAAGGATAAAAAGTTGTAGTCACTACATTAAAGGTCTCAAATTTAAATCTTAGAAATTGAAAAAGAAAATCTATTAAAAGTGTCTACTTCAGAAATAGGTCCTACAATATAGTTTTCATATTTATTCGAGCACCAACACATAATGTGAAACCAATAAAGAATTTAGCAACAACAATTTGGACAGTGTGAAATTCTTATATGGGATAGGAAATTAAATAACAGGTGAAGCTTCTCCTTATATACAATATGAAGATTTACTTTAAGTCAACTCGCAGCTAGTCTTGACTTTCATTGTCTCAATGAATTATAGGGCAAAATTATATTCATTTTATAATATTCACACTCATTAATCATATTGATAATTTCCATGTAATAATTTTTCATAGAAAAAGAAGATAAGAAGCCTCTTAAGAACACTAAATTTATTTATTTTTTCAAGTGTACTAGCCGGTGGTGGTTTGATAACCAACTTTCCTTGAGAACAAGCAGCACAAGAGAATTTCTTTGATTGAAGAACATTTTGGTTTTTCAAAGTATGCTCATGCAAATTTTCAATTATTGCACATCATATTATAGTCGGGATGGCCCAATCGGTCATGCCAAATGAAAAAATTATAAGAATCAGTAAATTTGTTATTTACTACAACATGTGATTCAACCGTATCAATATTTGTATGGTACAACCCAAAAGAAATTGCAGTCAATTTTTCATGCTAAGTTTTCTTCTCCACATTTATTATAGTAATATAAAGATATTCCACATTTCCTTCATTCACAGTCTCAACATGATAGCCATATTGACGAATAAACTTGAAACTTAACAAGTTTCTTTGAGACTTACTACAATACAATGCATTATCCATTACCAATAATGCTCCTCTAGGTAGTAATAAGGCCGCTCTTTCAGAGCCATCAATCAATTGTGTACTATTGGATATTGTATTAACATATGCCCTTTTCATAACCAAGTGAGAGAAATATTTATTTTCTCTTAGTATTGTATGAGTTGTGGCACTGTCCAGAAGACACATATCTCCATTACTCATCTTGGATCCAACTGAAAACTGAAACTTTTTATTCATCTTCATAAAATAAAAATACATAATAAGAAGTACGAAACAAACTAACAAAAGAAAATTTAAGTACTTCAACTCTAAGTAAGACATTAAAAACACATAACAACATTATTTATTTTCCAGTTCAATGATCAATCTTCAGCTACGATCCCCAAAGAAGTCATCAGCTTCTAGATGAGTAATATCATTGAGCCCATCAAAAGCATCATCTTTCAATGCTAAATTTGTCTCAATATTCTCATCATATTTTTGAGAATACCATGCTTGAGCGTCATCTTTGAGAGTCAAACGTGACTCCACCGGGACATTAGAAAAGGAGGCACCACCTTTATTTTCTTTTCTTTTGAAGGAATTTTGATACAGCTTGGCAAAATGCTCAGGTGCCCGACATTGATTTTTTTAGTGACCTTTAAGGCCACAACAATAACAGTAATCGCTCTTGCATTTTGAAAGATTATTTTGAGAACCCATATTGTTCTCCCTTTTGTTATGACCGATGATTATTATATCGTCTTTTGCCTTTATCATGCCCACACATTATCATGACCCCGATTATTTTGTCTTATTTCAGACTTGATGTGTGCTTTTACTCCGTGTGTTCCTAATAATGGAGCAGTTACAGTGGAACAGACTTCATGATTTCTCATTAAAAGGGTATTATGTTGCTCAGCCACCAAAAGACATGAGATCAATTCAGAGTATTTCTGAAAACCCTTTTCACGGTATTGTTGTTGTAATATCACATTAGATGTATAGAAAATAGCTAGTGTGTTTTTTCAACATGTTCTCATCTTTTATAATTTCAATTAGGAAGTGATTCTAAATACAATAGAGTTATACTCAATTATAGTTTATAATCTTGAAACTGCAAGTGTTTCCACTCATAACGAGCTCTGCAATACCGTTACCATGAGGTGGTCATACCTTCCTTTAAAACCTATTCACAATCCAAGTGGATATTTTACTGTCAAGTACTCAACCCTCAGGCTTTCATCAAGATGACGAGGAAGGAAAATCATAGCCTTCGCTTTATCCTGACTTGATGCTTCGTTTCCTTCTATATAGTATCACCAAGGCTCTTAGCGTCAAGGTGAATTTCAGCATCAAGAACCTATGACAAATAGTTCTTTCTAGAAATGTCAAGTGCCACAAATTCAAGCTTTGACAAATTCAATATGATGAAACTATAATAAAATAATTGAGTTAATAACATGATGGTGATTTCTCTATAATAAAAGATAAATTAATGTTTCAAATGATTAAAAATAAGTATAAAATATATTATATGCATGAACATGGAATGTTACAAAAGCATGTAAACTCATGAAGTATTGAAACGACAAATTTAATATATTTTTTCATTATTCTACAATATTTGTTACTAGTTTCAATAGATATTAACGTCAAAGTATTTTAAGAATTTCAAGTCATATTTAATACATAGTATTCTTTTTATGACACATAAACACTTATCATAAATGTATGAGAAGAAAATACGTACGAGTATTCTAAATAGCATGCTATCATATTGCTTGTTGACACCCAATTTTGGCCTAACATTTTCAAAATTTGTGACTTTTAAGTTTTATTTATTTAATAGTATAAAATATATTTTTTTTTATAATTTTAAATAAGTTTATCAATATTTATCCTTATTTGTCAAAATTTCAGAATTTTTTATTAGTTAATTTTAATTACATTATTTTTATTTTAACCGGTTGACTACGTTCAAATATTTGTTCATTTTAATTAAATCATTATTTTTGTTAAATTGCATTTTTTACATGTCATTAGTTACGTTCAATATAATTTTTAATATTCATTTTATTCGTTACATTTGTTAATATACATTTTGATATTTTGTCAGTCTAGAAATTTATTCAATATGGATAAAATTTCATATACACATATATTTTATTTACTAATAATTTTGACCCACGGTTTTAAGAGAAAAATATTGTATTATAGGTAATTTTCGATTTTCTATCTAAACAACAACTTATTCATTAAGTCAAGTGTGCCGAAAATATTTTTTAGATTAGGGTTTCAAATTTTATTCACAAAGGGTTTCACCGTTCATTATTTTTCGGTCACCACTCCACCCAGATTCAACTCCAAACCACCTCCGTTCACCTCTTTTTGCCGGGCGAAACAATCGTTCTTCCAATACCAAAAACCCATCGAAAAACGGTCAGAAAAAATCAGCAACCATCACTCCAACTACAGCCGCACACAACCACCAGAAATCGACACCAAAACCCCTTTCCCTTTCTTCCTTTCGCTGCTACAACAAACACCACCACCATAATGCCATCAAGACACTATCAACCCCTTTCCTTTTCCCCTTTTACGTTTTCTTCTATTTTTATAGGTATTTTTGGCTCAAAATCGTTGCTCCGGGGAACAGCAAACCAGATCTGATTATCAGCTCCCAGCTACGAGGTCGAGAACCAGAGGACTCCACCACCGGAGCAAGCCAACTAACAACGGAGGTTTGAACTCCGACCAACTTTATTTTATGCTTCTACTCATGTTTAAGTTATTGATCAATTCTTTGTTGTTAATTTTCCTAGTTAGTGTTATATTGGGACTAGTTTGACCACTTTTCTTATTTTAGATTTTTCTTCTATGTCATTAAAATTGCCCAGTGAACTTCCGGGAACGTTTTGATGTTATATTTCTTATTTGACTTTGATTTTTTTTTACTCTTGTAAGTATGGATTGGATTTGTGATTTACTTGTTTTATTTAAGATTAGTTTTGTTCTTATTTCAATGCATAAGTATGTAATTGTTTTACTTTTATTCTATTTTTAGTTTATCAATTACTTTGAGTTTATATTTTCTTTATTTATTCCTTATTGCATTATTTTTGTTTGTGTGTAGTTGCTTTCAATTTACTGTTTGTGTGCTTTTTTTCTAGAATTTTTGGTCAGATCTTTGTTATTATTATTTATTATTATTATTATTCAAATGAATCGTATATAGTGATCAACATTTTCATAGTTATTTGTTATCAGTGATTTATTGTTATCATGTGATTACTGTTGCTAATTTATTTTATTATCTTTAAGAGGTTGTATGTTGCCTTGCAATTTATTACTTTATATGATTATGTTCAATTAAAGTTAAAATTGGCCAATGAAAAAATCTTACCGTAGGTTTTCGAGACCTACCTACTTTATAAGACGGAAATTTTAGTTTAAGTTCATATTTTTGTATGTTAAAATTGGCCGATGATGAAATTACCGTCGATTTCCAAGGCCTCCCATGTTAATAAGACCGATTTTTATTTTAAGTTTTTTATTTATTTCATTTATTTTTATTCATATTTATTTATAACTAATACTTTTACTAAGTATCTTTATAGGTACCCCGGAGTCGCTTCCCATTGAAGCTATTCCAATAGAGTTCGAATATGTTTAATTATGTATATTATCGATGTTAGGCAAACCTTAGGCTGTTTTGATATTATTGTTTTGTTTTATTATTTGTGCATATCGTATGTGTTGTTATACTTGTATACTATTTTATCTCCTCCTCAATTTGAAAAAAATGAATTTAGTCGGAAACCACATTTGTGGATTTCGAAGGATGCCTAACACCTTCCCTTCGGAATCACTTGAACCCCTTACCTAGAATCTAATGGTTTCGTAGACATTTTTAAATTGGTTTCCTAGTTTTTCCTAAAATTAGGTGGCGACTCCTTTAAAATTTGTTTATTCTTTAAATTCTTTTAACATTGAATTAATTGATTATTTTTTGAGTCACCACGACGTTTCTCCTTATTTGAATAAAGTAGGGATGTAAACATTGCTTAGTATTTTAATTTAGAGTTATAAGTTAGTAGCATATAAATAGCATAATAATATAAACCTGAAATGTATTGATTATTATGCCTAGTAAATTACCATAATAATATCTAAAGCAAGTCATATACGCAGTAATTAAATTGCAGATTAATGACTTATGCAAGTTCGATTAGAAAAGTTATAAACATATAAATGTAGACCTGACTCAGAAAGAAAATTTGATCAACTTTTAGGAAAAAAAGATAATCCTGAATTAAGTAGGTCTCAATTGGATAGAGACTAATGTTGATAACGTGTTATAAAATATTAGCAATATATATAGAATAATATAAGGCAATACATATAGACAAGATATATGAGAGATAATACTTTCTTATTCCCTTCTTCTCTAATTTTCGATCGTCTTCTACAAAATAATCATCACTTATTTATAGTAGCATATGTCTTCACAAGTTACAAGAATTAAATGACGTTCATTCATTAGTACATGAACTTTAAAAATGGTTATGAAAGAGACATCCACATTAATACATTTATAACAGTGGGCTTGATTATATATTTATTGGGTAAGTCTTTTATTAATCTATTTAATTAGTAGATTATGGATAAAATTATTAATCTATTTAATTAGTAGATTATGGATAAAAATGAATCTTAAAAAATCCAAAAGAAGATTTATTTTTAGAGAGAGAGATATATTTTTCCATTTTTATGAGATGTTGAATCCTTTAATTTATTAGTATTAATTTTATTTTTTATCTGTATTTTCAATGTGATTCAAGATTAGAAAAGAGTAATATATTTAGTCGATATCATTTCTTATAATCTTATATACTAAATCAAATTATATATTAAATCAAATCTATCTAGCAATATCTTCTTTTTCTCTTCTCAGAACTTTCATATAAATAAAAGTCAATCTCCATGTATCAAATTGCGAAAAGTAGATTCATGATGAGATTCAACACTACTTTAAAGATTTTTAAATTTTGTTACTTCATAATAATAATAATTTAATAAAAATAATACATATAATTAATTTATAATAAATCATACTTTCAATAAAAAATAATTCATATCTTGTTATTTCTATCTAATTAAACTTCGAATAACTAAATTATGAATAATTAATAACTTGCAGAAAACTTATTCCTATATAATTAAGGGAAAATTATGCAGAATACCAAACAATTAGTCTATATTAGGTACTATAGCTTCAATTTAAGGAAATTATAATTTGCGGCTACAATTTCCTCGATTCTTGTTATTCGTCTGATTTATTTGTATAATTTGATTTCTGATTGTATAAATCCAAAATGTCGTATATGTTTAACTATTTGTATATGATTTATGAAAAATTCATAATAAATTATCTTGTTTGTATATTGGTAATCGAAATATACAACGGAGTTCTGAAAAATTCCTAAATGTATAAATATAGAATTTGTATATACTCACTCTATTTGTATATTCGCAAGCGAAATATACAAACAGACAGAAATATACAAGCCACATTCTCCATAACAAACAAAACTATAGCTATGGAGCGCAATTATCGAAACTATAGTTATATAGGCTTATTATGTCTAGGGTTGTTCATGGTTAAGGTTAAAAAACCAAACCGAACCGCAATCCGAACCAAACCGATTAAAAAAAACCGATTTGTATAATAATAACTCTAGTATTTCTTAATTGAATCCATGATAACTCTAGTCTTTGTCTATCTAGATGCGTATACTCTCAACAAATTTAATTTATTACTTTCAAATAGAAAAAACCAAAAAATTCAAACCAAACCGAACCAAACCGACAACAACCAAACCAATGGTTATTTTTCTTCATTTGATTTGATTTTAGAAATTTAAAAACCGACTAAATTAATTTGATTTTGATTTTAAGCAATAATCAATCTAAATCGAACCATGAACATTCCTAATTATATCTATTATAGTTGCTATTTCTGAATTTTTTTTCAATAACTAATACCTACATATAGAGCTGTCAAAATTGGCTGACCCAACCTAACCCAACAGGCTAGAGAGTTAAATGGGTTGGGACGGACTGACCTTTTTAATTAAATGACCTATAAAATAGCAGCCCAACCCAGCCCTAAGCGGGCCACGGGTTGGGACAGGTTGGCCCTTCAACCAAAAAATGAACAATATTACTCTCTTAGAAAAGAATATCTAAGAGTATCGAACGTTGTCGTCTATGAACACGACATCAATACATATAAATTTTCATCTATGAATCACACACTTCAGTGAATACTTACAAAAATACATTTATGAATCACACACTTCGGTAAATACTTACAAAAATACATAATAGTCAACGTAAGATTTAGCAGAAAAATGTTGATCATTCCACTATTCCTCCCACAAAAAACTAGCTAGTTTAAAAGACTTGATTTTTTATTTTTAAAAATATTTATTGATAAAAACTTTACAAATAAAACACTACTAAAAATATATATAAAAAATATTTTTAAATATTCATATCCCACGGGCTGGTCTCTGAGGCTTGCGGGTTGGGCCTACGAAGCTAGCGGGCCAAATGAGACTGGACTAAAAAGCCTCATTCCTAAATGAGCCAAAAAATTTAGAACAAATGGCACAGCATGTAATCTCTTTTTATTTATTGGCAATATTTAGCCCTTTTTTATTTTTATAACAGAAAAAGCTTTTTAAAAATTGAAATTGGCATATTTTAGCCCACGTTATTCTATGAGAAGTTATTTGAGTTTATTGGGTAGTGGGTCAGTTTTTCCTTTTTTTTTTCTCCTCTTTTCCACGTTAATTTTAGTTAGCTTTTATTGATATTGTAAATATTTAACCATTATTCTTCCATTCACTTATACAATAGTTGATGTTACTTTTTAGAATTAAGGATAAAGTTATTAATGTGTTTTAAGTGATGATTGTTAATGTGTTTGTTAAATCGTAAGTTTTATATTTTGGTTATATATTTGTAGACATTTTGTTTTCTTGGCAACATGAATGCAGCATCTTGTTGTTTATAATTTTCGTCGCTCACATTCTTTATATATTCATGTTTTTGTTGGATTTTATTTTCTAATTATCAAATCTATCCATTATCAAAATAAAAATCTAGTATTTATAGATTAGTCTCCATGCTTGCTCAATCAGTTACATAAATTGACTTGCTTATCAATTTTTTGTTATCTAACTATTGAAGGGTATGAAAAAGCAGAAAATACATATATACAGTAATGGTCTCAAATTGAAAAGTACAGTCAGTGCCTGCTCAACGGCTTCATGGATCTCCTGTCAGACACAAATCGCTACCACCACGGACCAATGTTGCAACATATAAAATGGATCAATTACTCAATTATTGATTACGATTTCTTGAATAGTTATTTTCTTGAGAATAATGCAAGAAATGGAGAAGAGAAAAACAATTTTAAATTCATTCCCATCCAACTCTTTTTAACAAAGTAATGCATATATGTAGTGGCATGAAATTTATATTACTGTGTGATGTGCTAAGTATCAGTTGACATGTCTTCAAGTATGCTTTACATGGCAGATGCACCATTTTGGCATTCCTCTCTGTTGCAAGCACATTTTGCATGTATAAAAACATAAAAGAGATGCAACAAAAACTCATAAGAATGTCAAATCCACATAGGTGAATAGTTGAAATGAGAAATCCTAATCTAATAAAAAACAATTACCAGGATTAACAACTATTGAAATGCATTTCTGAGTACATATAAAAGAATGGTATACATAGACTTTGTTGATCAGACAAAATAACGATTCTGATTTTTATTATAAGAATAATTCTTGAACT
>JAJOOR010035869.1:0-10206 GCA_036250505.1 Solanum acaule | reverse complement strand
TGTCAAGTTTCAGTTTCCAAATGAGCCAGTCTTAGTGTGGAAAAGTAGTTTAGCAGTGCCTAAGGGCCATTTTATTTCATACCTTAAGGCAAGAAAGATAGTTTCCAAGGGGTGTGTCTATAACTTAGTCTGAGTTAATGATTCTAGTGTTGAGATACCTCCTATTCAGTTAATAGCAGTAGTAAAAGAGTTTCCAGAAGTCTTTCCAGATGATCTTCCCGGAGTCCCTCTTAAGAGAGAAATAGACTTCGGTATAGACATTCTTCCAGACACTCATCTCATATCTATTCCGCCATACAGAATGGCACCAGAAGAGTTGAAAGAGCTAAAAGACCAGTTGAAATATCTCCTAGATAAAGGCTTCATTCGACAAAGTGTCTCACCTCGGGGTGCTCCGATCTTATTTGTGAGGAAGAAGGATGGTTCCATTAGGATTTGTATTGATTAGCATCAGTTGAACAAGGTTACCACCAAGAATAAGTATCCTCCTCCGAGAATTGATGATCTTTTCGATCAGCTTCATGGTGCTACTTGTTTCTCTATGATAGACCTTAGATGAGGCAACCATCAGTTAAGAGTAAGGGATTGTGATATTCCCAATACAACATTCAGAAATCGTTATGGTCATTATGAGTTCTTAGTTATATCCTTTGGTTTGACCAATGCACTTGCAGCATTCATGGACCTTATGAATAGAGTATTCAAGCCTTATTTAGATTTGTTTGTTATAGTGTTCATTGTTGACATAATAATCTATTCGAGGAATGAGGAAGATAATGCTAACTATCTCAAAATAGTTCTCCAGACTCTAAAGGATAGAGAGTTGTGTGTTAAGTTCTAAAAATGTGAGTTTTGGCTTGAGTCTGTGGCATTCTTGGGCCACATTGTGTCTGGAGAGGGAATTAAAGTTGACACTCAGAAATTAGAGGCAGTGCAGAATTGGCCTAGACCCACATCTCCAACTGATATTAAGAGTTTCTTGGGGTTGGCTGACTATTATAGAAGGTTCGTAGATGGGTTCTTATCTATCTAGTCCCTTTTGACCAAGTTAACTCAGAAAACAGTGAAATTTCAATGGTCTGAAGCTTGTGAGAAAAACTTTTTGGAATTGAAAAAGAGGTTGACTACTGCCCAAGTATTGACCTTACTAGAAAGTACTCAAGGTTGTTTCATATATTGCGATGCGTATAGAGTGGGTTTGGGTGGTGCGTTAATGCTGATTGGCAAGGTTATAACTTATGCCTCCAGAAAGTTGAAAGTTCATGAGAAGAACTACCCAACCCATGATCTAGAGTTGGCTGTCATAGTATTTTCTTTGACAATATGGCGCCATTAACAATATGGTGTTCATTTAGATATGTTCACCGATCACAAGAACCTTCAGTATGTGTTTACTCATAAAGAGCTTAATCTCAGACAAATAAAGTGTTTAGAATTACTCAAGGATTATGACATGAGTATTCTTTACCACCCAGGTAAGGCTAATGTTGTTGTTGATGCCTTGATCAGTTTGTCTATGGGTTGTACCGCCAATTTTGAGAAAGATAAGAAAGAGCTAGCGAGAGATGTGCATAGACTTGCACGATTGGGAATTCGCTAATGTATTCCACATAAGGAGAATTAGTGGTGATGAATGTGGCTGAATCATCATTAGTATCTGAAGTTAAAGAGAAGCAAGACCAAAATCCTATTATGCTTGAATTGAAGGCAAATGCTCATAAGCAAAAGTAATGGCTTTTGAACAAGGAGGAGATGGTGTCTTGAAGTATCAAGGTAGATTGTGTGTACCAAGGGTGAATGAACTCCAAGAGAGGATTATGGAGGAAGCTCATAGCTCCAGATATTCTATCCATCCAGGTTCCACAAAGATGTATCACGATTTGAGAGAAGTCTATTGGTGGATTAGTATGAAGAAGGGCATTGCAGAGTTTATTGCTAAATGTCCGAATTGTCAACAAGTTAAAGTAGAGAATCAAAGGCCCGGTGGTTTGGCTCAAAATATAGAACTTTCGGAATGGAAGTGAGAGACGATCAATATGGACTTCATCACAGGTTTACCAAGGTCTTGCAGACAACATGATTCGATTTGGGTGATTGTTGATAGAATGACCAAATCAGCCCACTTTTTGCCGGTAAAGACTACCCATTCAGTAGAAGATTATGATAAGTTGTATATTCAAGAGATGGTAAGACTTCATGGGGTTGAAGTCTCCATTATTTCAGATAGAGGTGCATAATTTACTGCATTGTTTTGGAAGTCATTCCAAAAAGGTTTGGGTTCAAAGGTGAACTTAAGTACTGTCTTTCATCCTCAGACAGATGGGCAAGCAGAGTGCACTATTCAGACCTTAGAAGATATTTTGAGGGCTTGTGTGATTGATTTCAAAGGTAATTGGGATGATCACCTACCTCTTATTGAATTTTCTTACAACAATAGTTACCACTCTATCATACAAAGGGCTCCTCATGAAGATCTTTATGGAAGAAGATGTAGATCTCCTATTGGGTGGTTCCTGTCAAGTCAATTATGGCCTGTGTTCCAAGGCATTTTGTATAAGAGATTGTCAGGGAGATTTGGTATATGCTAGAGCTAGCAAGTTGGAGTTTTGTTCATCATTAGAGGCTGAAGTTAAAGGTTTTAAAGATGGTTTATTGTATTGCTTAAGCCATAATCTTTTACCTTTGATAATGGAGACAGATTCCTTAATTATTAAGAAGTTCTTGGATGGGAATTGGGAAGTTCCATGGATCATATCCGCAGACATTAGGGATATAAAAGAAGTTATGGTCAATAAAGAAGTGGTTGTGGTTCATACTTTCAGAGAAGGGAACTCGCTGGTAGATTTCTTAGCTAATTTAGTTGTTAATTTTGTAGGTGTAGAGTCTATCCAGTTTAATTACATCGAGGAACTACCAGCACATGCTAAATCTATACTACATTTGGACAAGAAAGGAACACCAAATGTCAAATTCAAGAAGGGACAAAACAAATATTTCAAACAATCGAGATAAATACAAGTGGAAAAAATAATTTATCAAGGACTACCAGATCAAACGCGTAACATGTGGAATCACTGAACAAATATAATTTTAGGGGTACCTCGGTCTTAAATCCTAGAGTATTGTGTTGATCTAATCCATGATTTGAGGCAGTGGTATCAGTTCTACGGAGCTCAACCTGCACGAGTCAAGGAAAAGGTTAACATAACAATCAAATGGAATCTCTTTGGTCATAAAGGAAGGGGCATACCTGGAATTGTTGGGATTGAAGCCAAACTGGGAGCAGAAGAAGTCTTCAATGGAGTCGAATTCATGGCAGTAGTGAGACTTGTTACTGCAAAAGTGATTCTCGCCCAAGCTCTTGGATCCATGCTTCGACGCTGACAATCAGGGTAAAGTTAGCCGGAGATTCATGGAATTGATTTGGAAGATGAAGGGAGGCATGAGCTTTCTCCAGCTATTTTTATGTGTTTAGATTTTTTCTTTTTAGTTGTCTGTGTCTGTGTCTTTACACTTTCTGTTTTTGCTCTTTCTCTTGGGCTATCTTTAGCACAAGCTGGATCTTTCTTTTTTATCAATTAGTAAATGGACCTTGGTCCAAGTTAGATTAGAAAAAAAAAGAAAGAAAAACCAGAACCCAAAGGTACAAGGTTACACCATATGTTGCCCAACTTATTTTTTTTAAAAAATATTGTTTGACTAAAGATAATGTTGAAACTAAATTAATAAATTTCCTTTTTAGCAATTTACTTACCTTTGAGTATTTTTGATTGGTTATGAACTTATGATTAATGAAAATATTATTTTTTGATATGCAAACTTAGTGGACATTAAGAGAATTTCCCTAGTCAAAATTCATGTAATCTTAGTCAACAATTCAACAATTATTTTTCCAAATATAATTAATAATTAGTTGACCAAATTAACTGTATCTCTGAGAAATGCTATATAAACCATTCCCTCCCTTGTCTTTTAACTCACAGAGTCTTCTCTATATACAAAACATTCTTTTAGTTTTTTCAAATGGCAAAGAAAAAAAATGACGATGTGACGGCGACGGCGGTGGCTGTACCACCAAACGAGGTGCGGTATAAAGGTGTGAGAAAGAGGCCATGGGGGACATATGGAGCTGAGATTAAAAACCCCATCAAGAAGGTACGAGTTTGGCTTGGTACATTCAAAACAAAGGAAGAAGCTGCAAGGGCCTTTGATACGGCGGCAAGGATGTATCACGGCCCTAAAGCCAAACTTAATTTCCTACCGACAAATGAGGATAACCTCGAATATGCTAATAGTATAGAAACTTAATTATGTCTTCTTCGATGTATCATTTTTCAGTGTTTTGTTTTTCTACATAGAATTGTGATTCGGTGAATTTTTATGGTCCAAATTTTCGAGATTATAATTTGTCTTTCAGTTTCATCTTAAAGTAGCAAAACTCTTATTTATGTTTATTGAAATTTAGATCTTCCAAATGAATTAATAGTAGATTGATATTGTAATAGTCATGTAGTTAACTAGACAAACAACTATTAAAGTCACCACGAAAATAACGAATTAAATATCTCATAAGATCACTCAATTTTGGAAATTTATCTAGCAAAGTCATTGAGCTTTGTTTTGTTTCAATAAAATCACTTAACTCTGGCTATTGTATCAATAAAATCACTAAAGTAAATTTTACATTAAAAAATCTAATATGACAAATAAAATATTTGTTTTATGCCATATGATTATAGAATTCACAGATAAATAAATAAAATATAAAAAACTTATTAAGGAATTTTAACGGACAAAACAAATTATAGATTTTAATTCATATGGTAAAAAATTAACAGATGAAAAATGTTTTATATTTAAAACGAAGAGTTTTTCGACCTTGTTCACGTTAATGGAGAAACTAATGCATTTAAAAACTTAAAATTTGCAACAATTTTAACTGATAAATCACCAATCTACAACAATTGGTTTATTTTTTTTTTCATTCAGAAAATCACCTATTATGATATATTTATATATGTGTATATATATATATATTATTTTACTAATATAGTTTTTTCGTAAAAGAAAATTAATTTTCTAAATTTTTTATTTATTTGTGGGGTCTATAGTTATATATGGAATAAAAAGATATTTTAATTATTAGGTTAGATTTTCTTTTAACGTAAATTTAGATGAGTGATTTTATTGATAAAAAAGCCTAAGTTGAATGATTTTATTGATATAAAACAAAGTTTGACGACTTTGTTAGATAAATATTTTAGTTGAGTGACCTTTTGAGATATTAACTTCGAGACTATATAACTTTATTACTCACCTCTTTTAACCACAAAAAAAACTAAAAAAACTATAGTACTCACAATGAAGTATGAAATGAAAAAAATGTCTGCAATGAGATCTTCTTCATGAACTTATATTTTTGTCCTTCTTGATGTTTGGCCTTTGAAAATTAAACAATCTTAGTTTGCAACTTTTCAATTAATTATAAGAATCATTTTGCAACTGAATCAAATAAGTAAGAAAGAAGCTAACACCATAGTCTACTTGTGCATAGTCAAGATATTCTATTATTAAAAAAATATTACCAGTAATTTGACAAAACCTGTATTTTTTTTTACAAAACCTTATTAAGTTTTAACCTATCAAATACAAAATGCAAATGAAACTCAATATTTGTAAATGGATTAGTGTTTCACCAAAAAAAAATCTTTAAAACTTTATTTTGGATCTCCTTATTTTATTGACTTGAGTAAACATTTAAAAAACAAGAAGGAAAAAATTATATATATTTTTTCATTTATTTGATGAGGGTGGTTGGGGTGTGGTCTGTTGGAAAAATAGAAAAAGATACTTAATAAAACATGCAATTTTATAATGTCAATCATGTATTAAGAAATAAAATAAAATAAAATATGAATATAGCATTCAGACCTATCAGAAAAAAATATAAAAATATTGCTTAACTAAGAGTGTATTTAGTTCAAGGGATGAACTTTTTAGTTTGTTTCGGAAAAAAAGTAATTTTAAAAAATTGCAGGTAGCCTAACGAATAATAAACTCGGAATGAGATTTATCATTTCTACTAATTTTTTTAGAAGAGTCAATTTATTTTTCATTTTCAAGCAACTTATATCTTCAATGTATTATACTAAAATAACTCAAATGCCATGTAAATTAATTACTAGACCAAATGTATCCCCTGAGAAACGGCTATATAAATCAGTATTCATCATCCTTTTTCACTCACTGAGTCTTCTCTGTACATAAAATATTCCTTCCTCTTTTCATATTAAATTTCATCTATATTTTCAGATGACTGAGAGAGGAAATTGCATTGTAGTTGTAGTGACAACGACTGTCACCCCAAATGAGGTTCCATATAGGGGTGTGAGGAAGAGGTCATAGGGGAACTACAAAGTTGATATTACAAACCAAAAAGTATGTGTCTGGCTAGGGAACTTTGATACACAAGAAGATGCTGCAAGGACTTATGATAAGGCTACGAGAATGTATCACGTTGCTAAATCCAAACTTAATTTCTCGATGTCAAATAAGGATAACCTAGAAAATGGCATTGTAGCTATAGTGACAATAGTTGTAACCCCAATTGAGATTCGATATAGGAGTGTTAGGAAAATGCCATGGGGTAAGTACAAAACTGATATTACAAATCAGAAAGTACGTGTCTGGCTTGGGACCTTTGATAGAAAGAAGAAGCTGGAACAACTTATCTTAAGGCGATGAGGATGTATCGCGACCTTAAAGCCAAAATCAATTTCCTGACATCAAATGAGGATAACCTAGAAAATGAGGAGCTCAATCTTGAACTCACCATTGCTCTATCAAGGAGAAAATGAAACTATATGGCACATCAAGTATTGATTGCAGTTATTAGAAGCAACAATTTAATTTCCTTTTTTTATTTTTAGAAGAACAAAAATAACAGGAAACTTAATTATTTCTTGTTCGTAATTGTATATATCATTTTTTTTCCATTATAGAATTCAGTTGAATGAATTTTTATTTGGTTGCATTGTTTATTTTCCATGTTAATTCCCTTTATGTTCTCATCTTCTATTATATATTTCTATTAATTAGTATAATCTTGATTCTTTTGAAATAACTTCAAGATGATAATGTCAATAGCTAGTGTGCATCTTGACCCATTTTTTATATTCCTTTGTATTTGTTGTTGTGCATTTTAATGGAATGTGATTTTTTTAAAGTTGGGAGTAAATTTTGAGTTGTATTCAGATTCATATTGTCACTCCCCGAGTCTACAACCTAGACGTGACCGACACTGGAGAACCAATGTTGGTCTCCAAGCTAACCCTTGGCTTGGCTCATTGTTCACTGGAAGACTTATTGAAGAATATGGGAACTTAATTACTGCATTAACTCATAAGGTCTCAATAGAAGTCTGAAAGTATATAATTAAACATAAAAGATTTACTTCAAGTCTCAAAAAATCATAAAGGAAGATAGGGAAAAGACTCCTCAAAACTTTTGTCTATGAAGCCTCTAAAATACTATGATGGAAGTCGGGACAAGACCCACGATATCCTAAATTTAAATGTGAAGCCCCCCGGAAAGCAAGGAGGCTCAGCAAAGCTAGTCGGAATGTGACTAGATCAACAGAGCGTCGGTTATGATCCTGAATACATGTATCTGCATCATCAAATGATGCAACACAAATGGCGTCATTACATTAAATGTACAAACATGTAAGGGGAACATAACATATAACTTGAACGAAGAGAAAGGAAGACATGTTCACCTCGTCTCAACTCAACTCAACTCAAGAATACTCAACTCAACACAACTCAAGAATACTCAACTCCACCCTATATAGATGCAACAATAAAATAGGCTAGATGTATAAAGATTTTAAAAACAGTTGATAACAACTCAGTGTATATAAAAATACAATAATAAACTCCTTACTCTTATTTGGGAGATTCTCTAACGCACAACCATCACTATGAGCAACGTGATGATACATCGTCTCACCCACGATGCCAGAACTGTCACATACCTTGCTGGAGTATAGGACATCCTCAACTAAGTGGATCCACTAAGGTATGCTTAAAAACCAATAAGGGATCATCTAAAAAGTATGATCCTTTACCCATATTAGCATACATGGTTTATGAGGATTTTGAGTTGTATGAACTCATCCCCATATCAGTGCTCAGTACTACTTCCAATAATATATATAATTCATGCTCATATGTTTAAAAACAAAATCCTCCTCAATTTGAAATAACTACTAAATAGGTACTCTTAAAAGAGACAAAACTTAAAACTCTTCATGAACTCGTTTAGAATCAAGGTTTCCTCTCATTTTAAATGTAAAAATATTTACCCTTGGGGATACTTAGTTCCCTTATAATTGTTTTGAAAAATGAAACTCAATTTTCCTCATCTTATTAATTTACTCAAGTCTTAAAACAAGCTATAAATAATTGAAGAAGACTTCTCAAAAGGACCTAAAAGGACTTTCTCGAACTTTACTCTTAATATTTACTTTGAATTTGAAATGGGAATTCAAGAGTTATGACTAGCATATGTAGGATCTCTCAATGATTAATGAAAACTTAGATAAGTAGTAATAAGAAGAGAGCAAATAAATGATTCAAAGGAACACATATGGGTTGAAAGACAGAGGTGGAAGGGGCCTAACCCCGCTAGCGCAATAGTGGCGCGCCACACCACCCCTCAGTTGCCTGAGGCTGGTTTGAGGTGCACTGCAGGCACATGGGGCCAACCCCTCTGGCGCTACGTGGGTGCACCGCCCCAGCCTATTCCGAAAATGTTTTGACGAATTGTTCTTCTCGATTTTTGGTCCTAATTCACCTAGAATCGATTAATTTCTTTCAAACTCCCTTAGATTCATAAACCCAACATAATTCCTGGAAAACCCACTCAAATCACATCATGAACAACACTCAAACGCAAGATCCTCACCTCAAGAACTCAACCAAACTCCATTGTTAAAGAATGAAGCACAAAACCTCAAAAATTTCTCAAGAATTCAAATCAACCAACCTCAAGAATGAATTCATGGATAAAAATCGCATGCTCCAGAGATGGTTGCGGATATGAGGAGCATGATCAGTCTTTTGTTGTTGGGTTGTCCTGTCTGTCAAGTAAAGAAGGCTAGGCAACCATGCTAATTGGGGACATGGATATATCAAGGTTCATGGTCTATGTGCAACAGGTTGAGTAAGAGAAGCTGAAGGATAGGGAGGAGTTTAGAAACAAGAAAGCGAAGACAAGGAATGAGTCCGGGCAATTGAGAAATAATGTGAACCGGTCTTCTTTCTAACAAAAGCAAAAGGGACCTGGTCCATCATCTGCTAGTGCACCTACACCCAGAAACAAAGGTGAATATAATGGTCAGAATTCACAAAACTTTATAGCTAGACCTACACAGTCTCAGGGTAGTGTGGCACAAGGAGGTAACTAGGCTCCTGCATGTGCTAAGTGTGGTAGAACTCACCCAGGTAAGTATCACGATGGCTCCACATGTTGTTTCAGGTGTGGACAAGATGATCACTTCATGAAAGAGTTCCCTAAGAACTGGCAAAAAAATGGGAATCAGGGCAATATAGCACAATCTTCATCAGTTGCTCCACCAGACAGGGCTGCACGTAGAGGATCTACTTCCATTACTAGCGGAGGGGTAAACCGCATTTATGCGATCACTTGTCGTCAAGAGCAAGAGAACTCTCCATATGTTGTCACTGGTATGATCAAATTCTTTACTCTTGATGTTTATGCTTTGCTAGACCCAGGAGCAAGTTTATCTTTTGTAACCCCCTTATGTTGCAAATAATTTTGATGTTCTTCCTGAGAAACTCTGTTAAACCTTTTGTGTTTCTACCCCTATTGGGGGAAACTATTCTAGCAAAGCGAGTATATCTGAAACGACCCCAAAATGCCCGAAAATGTGCTTCAGAAACACCTATAATTGTAATTTCCATATATCTCAAAATCCGTGCATGATTTCGGAAATTCGACTTCATATTCTTATTCGTGGGGTCAAATTGAGTAGGAGATGGGTCTAACCCGAATTTTAGAACAATCGTATCAAAATTCAAAAATCGCAAAAAATGCGATTTTCAGGGTCAACTTTAAAGGGGAATATCTCTTAGCACACAAGGAACTGGAAGGACCACAACCTATTAAATTAAACCTCTATGA
>JAJOOR010035865.1:0-10170 GCA_036250505.1 Solanum acaule | reverse complement strand
CTCAGTATTCAGTATCTATATCATGTTCAGATTATTTCATTGCTTTATTGCTTTGTTCAATTATATGTTCTTTCAGCTTTACTCTATCTTGCATGCTCAGTACCTTTCAAGTACTGACGCATACGTGCGCTACATCTTCTCGTGATGTAGGTTCAGGTTCTCAGCATCTATATCATGCTTAGATCGGTTCCCGATCTCCAGTTCAGCAGAATCATTGGTGAGTCCTCATTCTCCGAGGACAATAGTCATGAGTTTATTTTCAGTATTTTTAGTCTTTAGATTCAGTTTTGCTAGACCTAGTTAAGGCATGTCCCAACATCTCTAGTCAGTTTAGAGGCCTATTTCAGACATAGATAGATTCAGCTTAGTATTGAGTTAATATCTTCCTTGTATTAAACTCATCAGTTTTCATTTATCTCAGTTATAGTATATGGGCATTCCCTATCTTTTCATCTTATTTATGATTTAGCTTCCGCACAGTTTCTATTATTCAGATTATATTTAGTATGTTCATGATCATGCCAGCAGGGTTAGCTTGGGATCACTTGTGGTCCTAGGTCCCGTCTCCGCGTTTCGGGGTTAGCTCGGGGCATGACACAAGATTTAACTCTAGGCTTAAATTTAGGAATATGAGACTTGACATATTAGATGGCACCAAAATTTAGGAATTTCATTATATATCATGGGTGTTAGTATGGTGTCATTAGGTTGGATGAGATTTATATATCATTTTGAATTAATGATAGGTGAGTGGATGTAAGGTGTTGCGTAGTGGATAGTACAAATGTTGTTTGTTGCTTTGGTTCAGGATCACTGTATCACTTAGTTAAATTCGTAGCATATTTTGTGTCTTGAAATATTCTGGTAGTGTTCACTATTGTTTACCAATAGTGGTTAATTGGTCCAAGAGTGGCCATCATAGTTAAGTTGATAATATATTTAAAAAGTGCGAAATTTAAAGGGGAATAAGATGGTAACATTCGTGAAGTTTGAATGAGTTTTGGGGTTCGGGATAGAGGTATAGCTCGATGGATGTCTATAGATTCGTTTACTTAAGAACATTGCATAATTGGTAGATTGGGAACATTCTGAAGATTTACGAAAGGGAAAGACGAAATCTTGAGGATTCGTGGCATGCGTTCGGCCCTCAAGGTATGTTAAGACTTCCAGACTTCTTGGAAGGATGTTTTTCTAATTAAAAGATTAAAAAATGAAATAGACCATGGGTAAGGTCGAAAGATGGGGGTCTCGTACCAATGGTGTGACAGGCATTGGTACGACTACCGGTGTTTTAGAGGCAAAGTTTAATACTATAGTAGGCGGATTGTAATCTGAGAATGCCAAAGCATATGGGCATTAGCTGATATATTATTGACTTGAATTTTGTGTGTGATTGTGTTTCGTTATTGAACCCGTATATTTGTGATAGTTGAGATGGTTATGTATTACGCTGATATTTGATTGATTGAGATACATCATCGTCCCCTTTATTTGAAATTATATTCTACACATGCATTGTCATTAGATTGAGTATAAGTTGGGCGCATGGAGATTGTCCGTGTTGGGGATGGTGAGATGTTAAGATTATAATTTGGGCACGTGGAGATCGTCCGTGTGGAAATTGTTTGATTTTATGATAGTGCGTTGAGATCGTCCGCACAGACACGTGGAGATCGTCTGAGTCGGTATATGGACCTCGTGAGTCCCCATGGGTCATTAACTCTCGATGTATTTCCAAGGAGTATCATGTATATACAGTTGAGAGAGTACTTGGCATCTGAGGCATATCATTTATGGTGTCGCATTGCATTGCATCTCATTACATACCTCATTCTCATTGATTATGTGTGTTATTGCTGGTTTAACATTTCGTGACATTTAATTATCTTTATTGATGAAAACTTGGTTGATAAGTATAATGTGGACTTGTAAAAAATTAAAGGATTATTTTCTTATATACTCCTATCACTACTTCTTCGTTGTCGGTCTATGAGAAATGTTGGGTACACGTGGTTTCGTACTCATACTACACTTGCTGCACTCTTTTGTGGTGCAGATTGTATTTCAAATTCGAGCATATTTCTTGGAGCTTGAGTCTGAGTTTGGTTTATCTTGGAGTTGTGGTGAGTTGCTTGGACGTTCTGCGGCCCATACCTTTATCTATCTCTATTTGGTTGTTTTGGTTTTCCATATAGGATATTTCTTATGTTTAGACTTGTTATATAATTAGAGACTTGTATTGACTTTTAGAAGCTCTTGTACTTATGACACTAAAATTTTGGGGTGGCATTTCAGTTTTCCGCATTTTATTTAGAAGACTTAGTATTTAAGATATTCACTTGCTACTTACTTTCCATATTTTAAGTGGAATTGGTTAACTTATTGGGTTGGCTTACCTATCGGTTGGGAACATAGGCGCCATCACGACTTGTGATTTTGGGTCGTGACAAAGAGGGTGGGAGTGGGAGTGGGAGTTCGAAGAAGAAGAAAGGGGTGGTGCAAGTGGTGGTCGATGGCGGGACGGGTGGATTGGGTCTGAGGAAGATGAAGGGGCGGGAGGTGGGGTTGGGGTTGGTGGTACTAAGGGCTGGGGGTGGTAGAGTATGAAGAAGATGAAGAAAAGAAAGATTATTGGCTGAAAAGAAAATAATTGGGGCCCACTTATTTTTCTCTTTAATTTTTTACATAAATGTGTTGTTACTTTTTTGACTTGTCACGTCAGCGATTTGGGTGTATTTTAATACACTTGAAAAAAATTAGGTGGGTAAATAATTATCCGTAAAATTAAAGTGCCAAAGTAAGTTTTGTTGCCAAGTTCAGAGGGGAGTTTATGTATTTTCTCTATCTTTTAGCAGGGATCGTTGAATGTATAAAATTCTCATTTTCTCCTAATTGATGTCATATCACATTAAAATTTTAATTTTTATTTAACAATAAATTTGTCAAACTCATTTAACTCGACTCATGCAATCAAAAAAGACGTTCTCATATGTTTAGATTTTAATTTGCTTTTTCTAACTATAATCTTTTATATATATATAAAACGTTGCACACCATACTTCCCTGTTGAAGCAACACGGTAGTATAACAAAATTATTCCTAACTTAATTAGGCAGTACTTATTAGTCGTAGATTTTATATAACTTGAATAGATAAAATCTTATGAATAATTGAATTACTTTCTTATTTCATTAGAAAAATGCAATCAAATCCTAAATGAGTTTTTATAAGTTAAATAAATAATTATAAAAAATAGAGTTTTAATATGACATGGCATGTCACTGAAGAGAAGTGTTTTGTCAAATCTCATTGTTCGTAGTATAGATATGAATACTTCTCCACCTTAAATTATTTATCGTATTCTTTTTTACACGTCTCTTAATGAAATACTAATTAGGAGGAATTTATTTTTATTTATCCTTATTTATGTTTTAAGATATGATAATAGTTACTCTATTTATGTGTCATAATTGAAATGCTTATAGTCTTTAAGATATGATAATAGTTGCTCTATTTATGACTACTATTAGGGTCTGACTTGAGGCATTGGCTAAATAAATATCAAATTCAAGTAAACTAACACTAATTAAACATTATATTAACAAAATATCAAAGAATCTTAATTTTATATGGTATTGTAATAACTGCTCAACTTTGCAAAATATCAAAGAATCTTAATTGTAGAGTATTTATATTCTAAAGCATGCATGGTCATCTGGGTTGTCTCGACAAGTTTGGGGCCTAAAGTAAAATTCCATAAAAAGGTCTTATCTTTTTTAGTTGTCATATATAAACTAAACAACTATAACATATTCAATATATATGAAGTCTCGACAAGGTAGGATGTACGCAGACCTAATGAAGTAAAATTGTAAACAATGAAATTTCTCAATAAAAAAATATAATATAAAGTTAGAATAATAAAGTCTAAGATATAAATAAGTCAACAAAATAGGTAGCTACGTAAGAAAGGATGCTACAACAAACTAAACACTATTCCATTTTTCAATTATTACAACAACCTCCACACTAAATTAAGTAAACAAGATCGTTCGGTAGAATTTAGAAATAAAAATAGAAAGTGGATCGACTAAAAAAAGGTAAATGCATAAATAGTGATGTGAGTTCATGATATTCTCCTAGATATAAATAAGTAAACAGAGTAAGTAGCTACGTAAGAAAGAATGTTATAATTAACCAAACACTATTTTATATCTCAATTATTATAACGATCTCCACATTAAAGAAAGTAAACAATTACGATAACTTTTTCTACCCCAAAAAAAAAGTGGGGGCCTAAAAAATTTGAGATCTCAAGTGATTGCTTTAATGATGTTATGGTCGAGACGGGCCACGGTGACCAACACAATTGGGTAAAGAGAGTAATGGATGTATTCTTAAAAACATTTTGATTGTCATTTAGTTTTGTTAGATATAAGTTTAAAAAACTTTTGTTTTTCTTAAACATAAATTCTATAGAACCTTTACCTTCACTTAAGCCTTCACCTCAAGTAACCCTCAAGCTATACCTTGTGCAATGTATGGGTAACGTCACATACCACCACCCACACTAAGGTACCACCTTAAGGTCACCAAGAGTGAACTTACCATTCATCCTTTCCGTCGTTACACAACAAAGCATATAAGAAGCATAAACATCACATAAGTCACATCATCACATTAAGGCCAACATCTAAGACAACTCTAAGTCATACTTGTGCAATGTCCAAGTAGAAAACAATACTACTACTCAAGCTAAGTACTCCTTTGAAGTTACCCTAGACAAGGCACATACATATACCATAAGCCATGACAAAGAAGTAACTCATAATACAATCCAAGTATAGCATGCATCATTTACATTTAAGCATATAAGCATTTAAGAGTCAACATTCTTCAATAACTTCATTTAGGACACATTCATTCAATATACACTAGATCATCATTCTCATTAACTTTATCTTAAGAGGACATTCATACACTAACCATTAAGGCTTAGAGAACTCACTATGACCCTCTCAAAGCCTACTCGTGCAATGCATGGATAGCATCTCATACTACCACCCACACTTCATAGAACTCATCCAGAAACCATAATGCACATCTCACATGATGGGAAAAACCGTTTAACCGACATAGACCATGCATGCTAGAGATGGAATCCAGTGTCATATAGCCCCACACCGTAAAGAGGTGTTCTACTTGCCTAAGGTAGAACGGTAACATTAGCTTGGATGGAATCCGCTAGCTAATATCCTATGTGGGGACAAAGTTATGGGATAGGAAGATGTTCCTTGGAACTCTAGCCTAACATTGGGAGAGTTTTCATCTTACCATATCCACTCGGTGCTTAGCCTCCATTCCCATAGAGTAGTTCATTCACATTAACATCATTGTACATGAGAGGGCTACCAACACTAGGTCTACCGACCCAAAGTACATTACACAAGAAAGGACCACCAACACTAGGTCTACCGATTCAAGGTACATAAGGGATAGCTCATTGACTTTCCAAGAAGGGTGCCATAAACATTGGGTCTACGGATACGAGGTCATCATTTTACACATGAAAGGGCTACCAACACTAGGCCTACCGATTCAAGGTTCATCACTTTAGTTCCTAGACTCATCATGAAGGGCTACCAACACTAGGTCTACCGGTTCATGTTATAGCCTAGAATACTTCATCATTCATTTATGAAAAGAATGTCATCGACCTATCGATTCATATTCATCGAGTCAAGACACATTCATTAGTCATTTATGAAAGGAATGTCATAAGCTTATCGATTCATATTCATCACACAAGAGAGGATGCTTAAGCCTACCAACTCAAGGTTCAACAATCAACTATACTTTCAGTCATTCAAGAAGATGATGCATGAGCCTACCAATTCAAGATACCTTATCACATTACTTTCATCTATACAAGAAAAGGATGCATAAGCCTACCAATTTATGATATACAATACATTATAGGAACCCTTCACATTCTATCTTCACCATTCATGAGTGTCAAATTGAGAAATAGCCTTTCAATAATAACACATTTACCTTCACAACATGATTACCTTAACTTCATTTAGATTCTCATTCATATACTTAGTAAGTAAACACCTCCACCTTTCAAGTAGATTAATAGGTCAAGCATAATTCTACTTCAACATGAAATTAAGCCATATCTTGCCTTCAAGGCCATGAATCTCAAATCATCAACACACCAAAAATTTACCATAATTAAGGCATAGATAATGATACAATTCAATAACCCAAAGCAATTTAGACATATTACCATCATAAGCTTTCATAATTAACAAACTCACTTCATAAAGGTACAATTTAGGAACTGAGAGAAATCATGGGTTCATAGAGTATTTCATCATAAATCATCAATTAAACACTAATACAATCATAATTTGTCATTAAAAACTATTTTAAAATGTTTGATGAAAGAACCTATGAGATTGAGTAAAACCTTAGATTTTTCATGATTTGAAATCACTTTTGAATTGGCTCCTTGAATGAAAAATTAGACAAGGATAAAGATCACCATACCTTTACTAAGAATCCCCAAGCAATTTGAGGAAGAACCACCTTGGAATCACCAAACCCTAGCTTCAAAGGCTCCCTTCTTCTTCTTCTCTAATGGAGGATTTCTAGTGAGAGAAATATTTGAGAGGAGGTGGGTCTTCTTTTAATTCTATTTGGAGTGACTCAATTAAAGGGATTCAAGTCTAAAAAAGGGTTATATAGTTGCTAGGAAAGGAATAGAATAAGGACTCAACTTTGGAAAAGAACTAAGGACCTTTAAAGTTGTAACTTAAAATTTCCCCTCCTTCACGACTTACCTCGCCCATCAATATGAATGTGTAATCATAGGAGAAAACATCAACTCCACATTAATAAGCTCAATGCAACATAAGTAAGTAGGAACTACATTTACAAACTCATTAAGCATCATAACTTCAACACTTCTCATTTCATTGGAGGAACTTCCTTCTCCAAATCACATCATGCTCATTATAACATCATTAGACACATTACGCAATTCTTCATAAAAGCACATTTAGGCATGTTCAATATTTAACCTCATGAAGCATGTAAGTAACTCATACTAAATGCACATTAACATGAGGAACATAATATGAAAACACATTTTCTCATTCAAACAAGAATTCAACTAGAACTAGCATAACATAAGGAGACCATAGAAACACAATATCACACATGACTCCACAATATGAACAAGCCAAAAAGGAACTCTTTGTCTTAGGCTTGAATAGGCACATGAAGAAAGAGGTAAGGATATCGGAATTCTCAACAACCATACTACTCAACATACCATCCCCCACTTAGGAGAAGACCTAACTAAGGCTTATCATGAACCAAACAAGGGAACCTTAACAAGACATTCACAACCATAAGGAACTATCAACAAATCGGTGTTTTTAAACTAGGAAGGTCCATATTAAGCAGCTCTGCTCACAAACAACCTTACCAACACCACTCAAGGTCTCATATGAGTCTACCACATCGGGTCTAAACTCCTCAAGCTCACTACACCTCATAAGGTGAGAACATCAAGCAAGCCTAACTCATGCACATCAAGGACACTCAAAGACCTTACCATCTAGGCACATTATCCCTCACTTGGGAGAAAGCTTATACTAGCTTTCTAAGGTCGAAGTAAAACATCACTAAACCTTCATACTTAACACATCTAGGCATTTCTAAAACACCTCATTTCATCAACTCTTTCAATATACCTCAAAACATATCTTGACTAAGTCAAATTCCACCAACAACACACATAACCAATAAGCAACCTATTCATACGAAAGTCACACCATAAACTATCATCTCAACTCTATCAAGTCACACAGCCATAGTTGGAATCACAACCAACATTTCCTCTCCCTCAACCCTTGTAACATAAACCTTTCAAGGGGTCATACTCTAAAGACCATCACATGAGGAATAAGGGAAAGACATTATATAGCTAAAATTTATGGCACGACTTGAAGAATGAAGAAGTGAGACTTTCTTAACACCCAATAGCCTCCTATTCATAATGTGGTGTGCTTCACAGTATGAACAAGACTCTATTAGATGAGATTTGAGACATCCTAAGACCATTCCAAAATCTTGTGCTCTAATACTATATTTGTCACGACCTGGGGGTACACCCCGGATGCAACACGGCGTACTCGACCCCGAAGGGGTCTAATACAAGCCTCATATCATTCTTGAACATAAGAACATAGGAAAATAGAGAAGAATTAAAACTTTGCTTTACAATCGAAAACATCTTTCATTAAAAGCAAGCGGAAGACTTTCTAGACTTTGTATACTATGTCTCAAACCATCTAATACTTTGAATACAACATAGGGACTTAGCCCACACAAAAGCTTTAACATAACTAAAAGACATAAAGGAACAAAGTGGGTATTGTCCTTGAAACTATGAAGACTCACCAAGTCTTCATCTTCAAGCACCATAGAAACCTACTCCTCAAGCATAGGACACCAATATCTCCAAACCCTACACTTTAGTAAAAAGGGAGAAGAAATATGGGTTAGCACATTAGATGTACTAAGTATGGAAGTCATGCAAAAACATGCTTAAAACGGACATTTATTTGGAAGTCATGACATATGCCATTTTTGGTAAAACTTCATGAACATTGATAAAAAAAGGCATAATATAAGTCAAAACCAACATTTAAGTCCTATTTTACATTAGAATATAATCCACTTATGAACCTTTACCTTCACTTAAGCCTTCACCTCAAGTAACCCTCAAGCTATACCTTGTGCAATGTATGGGTAGTGTCCCATACCACCACCCACACTAAGGTACCACCTTAAGGTCACCAAGAGTGAACTTACCATTCATCCTTTCCGTCTTTACACAACAAAGCATATAAGAAGCATAAACATTACATAAGTCACATCATCACATTAAGACAAACATCTAAGACAACTCTAAGTCATACTTGTGCAATGTGCAAGTAGCATCCCATACTACTACTCAGACTAAGTACTCCTTTGAAGTTACCCTAGACAAGGCACATACATATACCATAAGCCATGACAATAAAGTAACTCATAATACAATCCAAGTATAGCATGCATCATTTACATTTAAGCATATAAGCATTTAAGAGTCAACATTCTTCAATAACTTCATTTAGGACACATTCATTCAATAGACACTAGATCATCATTCTCATTAACTTTATCTTAAGAGGACATTCATACACTAGCCATTAAGGCTTAGAGAACTCATTATGACCCTCTCAAAGCCTACTCGTGCAATGCATGGATAGCATCTCATACTACCACCGACACTTCATAGAACTCATCCAGAAACCATAATTAACATCTCACATGATGGGAATAAGTGTTTAACCGACATACACCATGCATGCTAGAGATGGAATCCGGTGTCATATAGCCCCACACCGTAAAGAGGTGTTCTACTTGCCTAAGGTAGAACGGTAACATTAGCTCGGATGGAATCCGCTAGTTAATATCCTATGTGGGCACATAGTTATGGGATAGGAAGATGTTCCTTGGAACTCTAGCCTAACATTGGGAGAGTTTTCATCTTACCATATCCACTCGGTGCTTAGCCTCAATTCCCATAGAGTAGTTCATTCACATTAACATCATTGTACTTGATAGGGCTACCAACACTAGGTCTACCCAAAGTACATTACACAAGAAGGGGCTACCAACACTAGGTCTACCGATTCAAGGTACATAATGTCACGACCCAAGTCTACACCCTGGACGTAACCAGCACTCAAGAACCATTGATGGTCCCTAAGCGAACCCTCATCCTGGCTGACTACAAGCGGAAGACTAACTTAAGCATGCAAAAGCTTAAAACCGAATAAAATTCAATAAACTCAACTTTTCAAAACATTAACTCAAATGAACAACTTAGAATAAAAATAATATATTCAACTCGCCATAAAATAGGCAACTTAAGTCTTTAAAACATTTAATAAAATAAATTAATAATACAGACTTCTCAACTATACTGACTATCTATGAAGCCTCTAACTAATAAAGATGGAAGTCGGGACAAGACCCACGACATCCTGACTAAACTGAAAAGTAAATGAAATCCTCCGGAAACAAGGAGGCTCACCATAGCTAACT